>JANHFL010006898.1:0-33234 GCA_032468155.1 Oxyrhabdium leporinum | reverse complement strand
AGAATTCCACGAAAAAAGCCACTTTTATCTCTCAAACAAAGGTTGAAAAGACTAAACTGGGCTAAAACCCATGTTACTTGGACAGAGGAACAATGGGATAGTGTCATTTGGAGTGATGAGACCAAGATCTCCCTATTTGGTAGTGATGGCATAAAAATACACTTTTCCCAAAAGGTTTCCATAGTTTTGGTCACTACTGTATACTGTATTTTATTGTCTTTTCAAATATGGTTTCTAACTTTTGATCTAGATCTTTTAAGAGTGTTTTGGGCTACATTAATCAGTAAATGAATTGGCATGTTTAATTCTATGGTGAGTTCCTGTTATTTGCCCCAATTCCTGCCCACCTAGTGATTTGAAAGCATGCAAATGTAAGTAAATAAATAGGTACCATTTTGGTGGGAAGGTAACAGCATTCTGTGTGCCTTGGCATATAGTCATGCTGGCCACGTGACCATTGAAATGTTTTCGCAAATGCTGGCTACCTAGACTAAGAAACATAAATGAGTACCACCCCTAGAGTCAGACACGAATGAAAGGGGAAACTTTTACCTATACCTTAATTCTATGCCCTGAAAAACTCTGTTAGTGGCTTCTGCATAAAGTTGCAGGCAAATATTTAGGCATCCCTTATTAAATTGTAACTTTCAATGAATTTTTGAGTGAACAGAGTTGGAGAATTCTGACTTAGCTTGTTATATGATCTTAGTCACTTTCCATTCTCTCTAGTCATTCTATTCACAGCAGTATCTGTTTTTATAGTATGTTAATTTGTCCTTTGAGATCTGATGTCTTAAAATAGACCTGCACAATATTTGAACTATCAAGCTGAGTACAATCTACTTTTTAGTATTAGAGAATATTTTTTTTAGTTTCAAATAAGCAGAAGAATCCAGTGAATTTATGGAACGATTGTTGAACTATCATGCATGGCTAAACTATTGTATTTGGCTGGATAAACCAAATATTGGAAAAGCATCATTTTCAAGATGCTAAGGAATAGCTTGAACTGCTGCATAAGGAGTGTGGGAATTTCCATCTGGAGGCTTTTTTTTTTGCTAATTCAGAAGATTGCAGCTATTGCTGTATGAACCCTTTTTGTTATTGTTGGTTTTCTGATAATTTGAAAATTGTGACAATCATTACTGTTACACCTCAGCAGACAACTCAATGATAAGTTGTTCAACTGGGTACAATTTGACAAAGTGGGTGTTAAAACAATGCAAATATGGTAACTATGTTTTCTTGAGAGCAGATGTATTACAAGAAATGTGACCTCTTGTAGAATATTACAAGTAGAACAGATGTGGCGTGGAGGTTTATTCCTATCATTTTTGACAAAGTGTTTCTCTTTTTTCACTCAAAAATCCTCTGAAATGTAGCAGCACCCACAATAAGATGCATCAATATTCATTTTTAAAAGACGGGCTCAGTGGGATGGACAACAGTATGCCAAAGGTAGACTAGGATGTGCTAAAAGATTGTGAATAAATTAAATAAACTGCTTAGATAAAAAATGATGAAAGCAAGTAAAACCATCATAATCAACCTTGAAACCTTTGTATAATCATGCTGAGCTGAATGAAGATGGAATGTTCACGATGGGCCACTCCTGTCATTTTTGGTGATTCTGTCACAAGTACATAATTTATATAAATTTATCCTTGTGTCTTGATCCTCTTTTTTTAAAAAAAACCCCACTAAATTATATTTAATAATATTTGAATAAAACTTGAAAGAACATATCTAATTGACTCAGTGTGTCAAGAAAAGAGAAAGTGCCGTCATTCTCTTTAGGGAGTTGAAACATTATTATATTTATTCTCTACTGCTCTTTATGGATACCCTTCTTATGCACGCAAGCACACAAACACACAAAACACACAGTGCCTGTTTTGCTGCCACCTGAAAAATCATGAAGGTCACAATTAATCACCTTCTGATTTCTACTGTCAGGCATATAAATGGATTTAGTGGAGATAATGAGTTTAATATTCCTTCTTGATGTCACACAGATTTAATTCTCCTGGTGCCAGGTTTCTTTCTGAAAATAATAATTTTCCACATTGATTAGTCTTTTGCTTCAACTTGTCTAATTTTGTGCTCTGTTGAAGAAGGAAATTGATAGAATCATATATTACCAAGTCAATCTAGTGTAACTAAAACAATTAGGTTGAAGGAACTAATTAATGTTCTCATTAATACTGTACATAAAAGCTACAGGATACCTTTTATGTTGTGTCTACTTCTCTTTGTCCTTCCTTTAAATCTCTTTTAAATCACATTTGTGAAGATGAAAGAGCAATATGATGGGAGTATTATTGAATATTGGTGGGTTCTGTCTGGGAAAAAATCAATCAGTGAGGCCATATGCTGTGTGTAATATGCCTCCAGGTACCAGGATTCGGCAATTAATGAGTTGTTACAAATCTCAAAGGAGAAGGTGGCAATTTAAAAGCTTGATGGGCTCCTGGATTTGTAAAATGTTTTTCTGTTGGTAAATTTGATTAATAAAGCAGAGATGGCTGATGTTGCACACACTGATTTATGGTTCTTCTATGACGGATAAGCCTACAAACAATTTTTTTTTTGGGAGAAACTTTTTTCTTTCAACTTGTTACAGGGCTCTGTCATTGAGAAGAAGGTGGAACTGAGTTTATGAAAAGCCCATGTGGATCTATGCAATGTCTTGCCATCATACCGAATCTAGGCTCTCGCCCATATCTAATAGTCATTCAGGGGTTCAGCACTTTCCCTGATCTCTGCTCTCTCTTCCTAGGTGAGTGAATATGACTGAAGAACTGGGTTCAGCTTAATGGCTCAATAATTGAATAGGGCTGATTTCAGCCACATTTGCCCTGACTTATTAGACTGGGCACACCAACACGGGGCTATCTGGTTGCTTTAAAGCAGACTCACAGGATCCTCTGTTGTATGCTTTTGAAGTTGAATCTAATTCTCACCCATTTTTAATGTACAGGCCCAAAGCAGCTGACGTGAGATGATGGAACAATGATAACAATAAACAGCCAAATTAGTCTTTTAAACAAAACCCTAACCCTAGAAGATGCTTTGTTCATTGAAACTGTTCTGAAACATTGTACCTTTTCTGGTTCTTCCTTATATACCTGGCAGGATCTTCTGAATAATCTCTTTTCTTTCCCTCCTAATCCTACAAACAAATTAAAATAAGTTAAATAATCCTATGATATCATCTTATCTACATCAGTGCTAGCAGCACCTGCAATGGCTGGTTTGATGGAGTGGGTCTGTTGAAGCAGTTCTGATGAGGATGAGATCTTGTGCAAGAGTTTTTGTCTATTGGGTGGGGTGCATTTATCTTATTTGGAGGAGGATGCATAACTCCTATAGCAGGACTTCCCAAACTTTTACGATTGCTCTGCTATATACGATGATGATGGCATGATGTAGATGCTTTCACATGGTCTGTATCCCATAGGAGGGATGCTTGCCTCACCTTGTAGCTCCTGTTCTTACAACATAGTGATCGGATATCAGACCAGGGTAAAGCATTGTTTTGTTGATTAAAAAAACCATTCCACAAATTTTGTCCAGAGATTGATTTGGATTTATAACTCTCAAGTCTTAAAAATATCTGGCTTCATGTGATGGCTTTTCTTCCCTTCTGACTATCTGATGAAGAATTCTGGAGAAGTGGAAATTTTTGCACATCCTTATATGAATTTGGTTAATCTGAATGAAAGATATTGCCAAATTTTGCATTATTTTCCATGGACCCATATTGGTAAAACTGTAGAAAAGGGTCTCTTTTTGAAGAAAAAAAAAGTAAAGGAATATCCAAGGACTATCCAGTCAAGAAGCTCCTGATGTTGGTGTTTTTTTAAATTAGAAAAAATCTTGATCAATTGGCACTAGTCTTAACAGCACTTGGTGGTCATATATTTAACTGCTGATGTTGGTCATGTTTACTGTTTTCTCTATCATCAGCTGTTCTTTGATCATCTTCACTGGTTCTGATCATCTTCACTACTATGGGGACAGCCCTTGTTTTGTGGATGAAGGTTTATCTCAAGATTACTCTGTTGTTCAAAATGACTATCAGCTCTACAGGAAAAAAGCATATGCACATTGTATGATATGGCTGATTTGGCCATTAAAAACAGTTCTTTGTTACTCTAAATTCACAAAAAAGAGCACTGAATGCTGTGCAGCTCTTTTAGACCGCGAACTATAAAGCATGTAAGAGCATTGAAAAGGATGGGTCTGAGAGCAAAAAATAGGATTCTTCATTTAAACCAAATAATTGCTTTTGAAAAGGCTTCAAACATGATGATCAGTGAGAATCTACAGGACTGGATTGTCATAAAATGTAACGTTCTTTTTTTTTCCTTACCAAGAAATATTTAAAATGTATGAATAAGATTATTGTAAAAAAAATCAAAATTATGCTAGAAAGACACAATTTCTATCAATTGAGATAGTTTATATATGGTTCACAGTTTGTTGCCATAGAGATGCAAAACTCTTTTTCCCCATCTCAATGATTTGAAATGCATATAGAATTTATTATTATAGCCCAAAGCAAAGAGAACTTCAAAAGGCAGTATTTCTTCTGATGAAAACACTGAATTCCCCTTCCATCCTGGCTGTAACCCATTAATTATCTGTTACCCTCTAGCTATGCTAATAGCATTTAAAAGAATATGTGACCAAAGATAGAAACAGGATGCTTTCTGATCATCTTGGTGACAATGTGGAGTTATCTCTGAACTTGCTCATTCTCAGAATGATGGAAGAATTGTGTAATGACTTTTTTGCTGTAAAATTGTGTGTAATTGTAGCAATTGTAATTGCTCCTCCTTGAAGTGCTACAACTCTGCTGAATTTCAGGACGGACCTTTTCCTCATTGGCAGGATTTTGTACCTGCCCTTGCTTTTGATTTCCCAATAGCAATAGCGCTTAGACTTATATACAGCTTTACAGCCCTCTCTAAGCAGTTTACAGAGTCAGCGTATTGTCCCCAACAATCTGAGTCCGATCTCGGAAGGATAGAAGGCTGAGTCAACCTTGAGCTGGTCAGGATCGAACTGTTGAACTGCAGGCAGCCAGCAGGCAGCAGAAGTAGCCTGCAGTACTGCCTTCTAACCACTGCGCCACCAAGGCTCATGGTGGGAACTCTTACTGTACATGCATTTCTTGGCTGCTTTCTGTACCTACAGTATACAGTTCAGCCTCCATGTTCTGAGGTCAAACACCTCCAGAAGATAATTTGATGGTTTTATTTTGGTGGTTTTATTTGACACCATCAGGGAGTGATGTGGAAGTGCCCTCAAAATGATGTTACATGCATGTTTAATTACAAAGACACATTTGATCATCTTTCATTCCAGTTAGGTATTCCAGTTGTAAGATCTCAAGATTGATCAAACAGAATACATAACAGAAGAGCATTCTTGGTACCATATCACCTTTTCCTTTATCCTTGGCACAAAATGAGTAGAAAGACATCAATTTCTTTACAATATTTACTTATCCATTCAGATACTTAAACAAGTAGAATTCAGCCAAAGCTTACAAACAGACCTACAGCACTTCCTCTTTGCTGTATCTGCAGTGTCTTCCTTGCAAAGGAGATTGGAATACAGCCATTTTCTTGATAGCTTGATTGCTCTACAATGAGATTAACTATCTGCCTGCTGGCAATAGTGATGCCTTTGAGAAAATACAAATGTATCTATGACAAAAAGTAGCTGTTATTAAACAAAGAGTTAATCAATGGTTCCTGGTAAATTATCTCATGGCTAGCAAAACCTGGATCTTTTTTCTTGGGTCTTCAGATCCTGGTTTCTCTCTAGTTATCAGTGCAGATGAGACAGATCCCACACTACATTATCATCCCTATCTAGCAATCCTTAATGCTGAATCCTTCTTTGGTCTTGAATCATCTTGAAGTAGTGTTTCTTAAGCAGCTGAAACTCTGTAATTCCCTCTTTGCTTGTATTCTTTCTTCCTGCCCCTCTCCAATTTCCCCAATTTTATGGCACCTTCTTTGTCCATTTATACTTCTCTCCCTGTGAAAGTTTCTATGTCTATAAATCCTCTGTATTTGTTTTTTCTCTCTTGCCAGACTTAAGTTTTCAGTCACATGTGGGAAGAACTATCCACCTGGTTCAGTTCCAAGCTGGGAGAAAGACACTGGAAACATGGGGGCTGTTTGGAAAGTTGGTTTATTGATGAAGCAGAACCACATGTGATTCTAGGTAGCTGACCAAATGGAGTGAAGAGTGGGTGGGTTTTTACACCTTCTTTTGGGCTTTGTATTTGAGCTTCCTGAACCTGTGCAAGAACATGTCCTTTAATATTCTACTGGCTATTGTTAGATTCCTATGGGGTCATGTGGGGGTCATGTAGGGGTCATAGCTGGCTCTATAGGCAAAAGAGGAAATGCAAATCTTAGGTGCTTGTCTGAGCTAATCTGGTCAACCTCTGGTTTATTGTTTATCTGAGCTCCCAGGTTTCTGTGACTTTGAAGTTTGGACTGCAGTGAAAGGGCTAGTGTTCTGAAAGGGTGATGGGTAGTTCCTATTGTGGCTAATTGGCATTTGTTCTGTGTTGGAACTTGGGTGAGGGGATGCTTCTAATCCTATCACTCTGCTTTTGTTAGCTGTCAAACTTTGCTGCAAGCAGTTTTGAAATATCCTGTCTTGAATGGATTTCTGCCTGCAGCATTTGATTTGCTTATGAATAGAGCCATCTAGATAGTTGGCTTCTTCTTTCAGTAAGCTTTTTAATCTCTTAAGTGCTGGCATCTGCTACGGGCTATTAAGAAAGACTTGAGGGCTGCTTCCTGCCTCCAAAAACATGTTTCTCCATTTCTCATTTAGGGAAACATAATATTCTGCCTTTTTAATATTCCTCAAAATATTTCATTCTTCTGGGGATGGGTGCTGATTTTCTACACACATGTATAGTTTGTATGTCTGGGATGTCACATGGCTGGATGGCAAATGACGTTTACGTTCTCTATTCTATCATACAGTTCCTGATACAAATTAATTGCAGTAGTTCTTCAATATGGATAAGTGCTTTTCCTATTTTTGAATCTGGCATGTTGCAAAACTAATGGATTCAAACTCTATCCTGTTCAGTGACTGATTCAGGAACTGACTAAATACTTGCTGATATATTTTCAATGATTTTCAGAAGACTGGCAACCATTTCTGCCTCATAAAAAACAGTAGCTCTCACAAAATTGTTTTTCTCACTTAAATTTGGCATAGAGCAATGTCACTATTAAATGAAAAAGGGCAAAAACAGTACAAAAATGCACTTAGGTATGGTGTCAGATGTGGCCATCAGTTTAGCCAAAACATCAGAGCTACAATGATAGCAATCTGATGTATTTTCTATTTGACCCAGGACATTCTAGATCAATATTTTACACCAATTTGTGATCTGGATTTGTTTAATTTCATGCTGATGACAGTTCCTTTCTGACTTCTTTAGTTTATCAGAAAATATCAGTTAAATTGTTTTAGTTTTAATCTCAGTGGCTCTGAAGACTTGGTGGGAGGTCTGCTTTCCCATTGGCAGAAACCTTTGCTTCATCTGATTTCTTGTCAACCATAACCATCTTCATCCCATTTAAAAGTTGAGTGTCCTGGATTCACTTCCCCAAGCCAGTTGCTATAGCAAAAAACAACCACTATCCCAGATATTGGAAAAAGTGACTGGTTGCAAATTTGCTAACATGGTATCACTTATAATACCCTTAGAGAATGTCAATACTTCCGTTTACAGTATGTTTTTTTTTTAAAAGCATCCTTCTCCTATTAAACAGCTCTTTATTTCAGCAAACTGCATAAACAGTTATGGATTGAGAAATATGCTAGCTATTTATTTCCTTTTTGGTCAGTATTTTTTAGGAGGGGAAACCTTGTTTTTTTTAAATTTAAGTTTTATTAATTTTCTACTATTACATTTAATTAGTGTTAATAAACATCGTGTTGTCTGGGTTATTTTATTTGCTTAACAATACAAATTATATTCCTAATCTTTACCCCTTTTTTCAAGCCATTGATCAAATAAATTCCATGTTTCATAGTATCCTGCATCTTCTTTCTGTTTGATCTTGAGTGTAAGTCTGTCCATTTCTGCACAGTCCAATATCTTCTTAATTATTTCTTCATCTAGTGATAGAGGGGAAACCTTGTTATTGTGGTAGTTCAGAAGATGGAATCTTGATTATATGATGTTCTTACTGGTTGGTTGACTGAAAAGAGCGGGCACATTGATAGGTTCATGACTCCTACCAATCCTGAAATTTAATCATGAGTCAATTACAAATAGTTCCTTTCTTCAAAGGATGACCCCTGACTTGCCAAATAGCATATTAGGGAGCTCATTAAGGGGTAGGGAAATGGCCCATTAAGGTGAAGGGGAGAGAAGCATTTTTTGGTCTTGATACTTGGTACCTTAAATCACAGCACTTTACTTTTACAGAAATACTTATGTTAGAAAACACACTGATAATTATTATACAACTGGATCATGCACATCATTCTGTTGGTATCAACCACTTAAACACTCTGTTAACCCTCAAACAAAACTTCCACAAAAAACAGATATAAAAATGGGCAAAATCTTGTAAGATCACCAAATCTCATGAGAATTGTGTATTTTTGCCAGAACTCTTTGGCGACTTCAGCAAGTACACTGAAACCATTTGAGATTTTTTTTTTTCATCTGAGATCATATGCATATCCTAAAATCTCACAATCTGAAATCTCTTGGGTTGTTTTCATTTTTTGGCATCTACACCAAAACACCGTGAATAGAATCTAACCCAGAACACCTTTTCCAACTAACTATATGCAACAACAAAAGACCCAAGTTTATTTTAAAAGAGGACCTATTTATTATTCTCTGTCTGCTCCAATCTTCTTGCATGCAAAGGCTGCATTTTACTTCCTGGGTTCTGTTTATCACCAATGTTTTAGCCCTTGGTTAATGATAGGTCTCTCATCCCATTTTGAGCATGCAGAAATCTGCCCTTGCTTATCCTGTAATGAAAACAATACACTGCCTATTTCTGTTTAGGAATTTACTTCTGTTTAGTTCCTCTGTGGATGGAGGAAATATTAGGTCTTCCTTAGTCATTCCTGTTTGTTGCCATAACAGACTCTGTGGATGACTTGTTGGAGCTGTAAAGCAAGGATGGCTGATTGCCCAAACAAGAACAAATGAGGGTAATTATATTTCTTCAGTAGTTTCACAGCAGTGGATCAGAAGGGATGGCATGGCAGCCTTTCTCTGCACACAACATACTCCAGTTCTATTCCTGCCTTTTTTTCTCCCTCCAAATTGCACACTGTATCCCTCCCCCCCAAAAAAAACCCTAGGCTTTTATTATAGATATTTGCAAATAGTGTGGTTCTATCAGGAAATTATAGTTTGTGCATTCACATTTACTTCTGGTTCTACCAAGCTGTAAGAGCATGTTGTTAAAAATGCATTTTCTTTTCACATTGTTGTGCTTCCAGAGTTTCAGTATGCAGGAGAGAAAGAGAGAAAAAGCAGACAAACTTGTAAGGGCAGCATGCTGTAATTTAAAACTACTACATAACTGAAGGAAAGGTGTTATTTATTTATTTTTGACTGATGTAGTGGTAAAAGATGTTCAAATGTACTCCATGTAAGTCTGTAGATCTTTGTAATCTTCTCCAAAGGTTATGAGCACTGAAATAAGACAGTGTTCAGTGATACCATACCTGTAGCCCGATCCCATGTTGAGCATTTACAGCAGTCTTTCTCAGTAGTGTTGGTAACTTTAAGATGTGTGCATTTCAACTCTCAAAATTGCCCCACCAGAATTCTGGGAGTTGACATCCACCCAGCTTGACCTCCAATCTGGGTCAGTCACTGGGACCAGAGGTTAAGTCTCCCAAGCTTTCAGACTGTGCTAGAGCCTATCTTCAGGGAATTTCTCTCTAGCAGAATATACATGCCCAGTCTATATGTAATGTAGTTTATTACCAAGTTACTAGGACTCTGAAGGATTAAATATACTTTTTGATCCAATATTGACAAATGCAAATTACTTTTTAAATGTTTTTGACAAATGCAAATTACTTTTTGAAAGGCGATGCAGTAATTGTTTTAGTGTAAAATCTGATTGAAAAAGGGCAAAATGTGCCTTCCTAGAAAGCAACAACAATGTAATGCTTTTTAACTAGAGCAACTTTTCAACCTCAGCAACTTTAAGAAATATGAATCAACTCCCAGAATTCCCCAGCCAGTATGTTGGCTGGGAATTCTGGAAGTTGAAGTCTGCACATCTTAAAGTTGCTGAGGTGGAAAAACATTACACTAGACAATCTGAGCACAGAGTAATTCATTTTTAGAGTTAAATTATACCCTTTTAGAAGAAAACAGAAGTCTGGTAGGAAAAAAAACCTTGCAGATGCCATTGCCTTGCTCCTAACCCTTCATTCAAAAATGAGAATTATTGCTTCTTATCTCTACTTGAAATGTTTGATCAGAAGTAATTTTTTCTGCCGGTGGCATTTTGTAATAATTACATGCTGTTTTGGCATCTTGGCAATCATTATCAACATGACCTTAAAGAAAATGTCTCATTTTATTAAAAAAAGAAAAGAAAAGAAAAACGATAAACATTCAGCACTGTTTTCTGGGTAATGCAAAGAATAAATGGAAAAATAAGCAATGCAATATACCTCCCAACTTGATGTGCTCTAATTTGTTGGATTACAATTTCCATAATTCTCTGCCGGAATATAAATGAGAATTGCAGTCCTGAAGCTAAGAGTTGCACATGGATATGTATTGCTAGAAACCACTTACAGAGAACAATGTGTAAATATTACTTTCAAATAATTTATGAGTACATAAATGTGTAACAATGTGTAAATATTACTTTCAAATAATTTATGAGTACAAATATTTATGTGATATTAATGTAATTGCACTTTAGAGGCTCAGAAACACAGCCACATTTATAGCCATCTTTCCTTAGTTTTATTAATTTTATTAGGTTTTTTATTAACTTTTAATTAGCTTTTACAAGAATTTTCAGAGAAAGAAGGAAACAGTACCGATAGAAATCCACCTGCTGTTTATGGGAATATGTACCCAATATAAGCAATAAATTATGGGTGAACAAGCAACAAATTTCAAATCAACAACAAGTCTAAAACATGTGGGCAACACATTGCAATACTCTATTCAAAACTTAAAGTACTCAAAACATTTCATACTCAGTTCTACTCAAAACATGTATCTGTTCAATTGTAATAGTATTTGGTTAATTCAATTAAGTCAGCAAAAATAAAAGCTACAAATAATAAACAGTGTATTTATATAATACTGGTAATAATAAGTAGATTATATGGCAATAGCAATAGCAATAGCATTTATACTTATATACTGCTTCACAGTACTTTACAGCCCTCTTTAAGCAGTTTACAGAGTCAGCATATTGCCCCCAACAATCTGGGTCCTCATTTTACCCGCCTCGGAAGGATGGGAGGCTGAGTCAACCTTGAGCCTGGTGAGATTCAAACGGCCAAATTGCAGTCAGCCGGCAGTCAGCAGAAGTAGCCTGCAGTGCGGCACTCTAACCACAGCACCATCGTGGCTCATTATGTCTAAACAGAACTGTAGAAATGGTTTCCAAATATGAATGAACTATACAAAATTTAATTTTCAAATAGGAGGTTATTCTAGAGATCCATATTCCCACACTTCACTGAACCGTTTTTCCATAGAAGGTTAGACTGTTGCCCAATAAGAAGCATATAAAGTCCTTGAAGATGCATAACACGTGCATTGGCAGTTCAGTGTATTTTGAAGAAAAGTTATGATTTAGTGAAGTTTAGTAAAAAAATATCTCAGCCTAGAATGGAATTATGACTTTCAAAATTTGTTCCATTTTACAATGAATCATTTTCCAATATTGTTGAGTTCTGCAGTTCTTGTCACAATATAAAAAGGATCCAATCTATTCACTGCATTTCCAGCATGCCTAATTTTAGCGATTATGATTGGAGTAATGTATCAATGGTAAAACATCTTATGTTCAATTCTCTCTAACTATACTGTCAGGGATAAATTTAATATTATTTTTTCCACCGAAATCACACCTGTTCCACTTCTCTGACTGTATTCAAAATACATCCATTTTATCATACAATCTTTGAGTTGTTCAGCTTCTGAGTTATATTTACTAATATATTATAAATTGTGCCCTGTAAATGTTCAATATTATGAATTGTAAGATTTTCATTCATTCACATTTCTCAATATTCTTCAGTGTTTCCTTAATTCTTTTGTTTCTATGCTGCTGATTTGAGAGTATTGAAACCAATTAAGAATGGAAGAGCACCGGTAGAAGATTCAATTGGTCTTAATATTTTTTGGTTAATATTAAAATTTAATAATGTAAACATATTTTATTCCACAGGATCCAATCTGGGTTGGTCACCAGGACCAGAGGTTTAGTCTTCTGAACTTTCAGTCTGTTTCTGGAGCCCATCCTCAGAGAACCTCTCTGTACCAGAATATATATATATATTATGCTTTTACTGAATACCTTTTTTGGTCATTTTTTCATCATAAATATAGATATTCAGTAAAATTAAAAAGAGGATAAAAATTAACTCTTTTTTCTATCCCAAATCCTTAATAAGTTATTTAAGATTATGAAGTCTTTTGAACTTTACTTCTCTGTGTGTCAACTCAGATATATTTATGCAGCCCTTGTAAAGGCTTGCCATGCTTCCATTGAGGTGCTGAAACCATAAGGAAATATAATCCTTATTACTTAGAAGCAATCAATCTTTTATTCTGTTCATTCCATAATTGATAAGCTAACAATTTGCCTGGTTTATTTGTTTCAAAGGATTTCTGTCTGGTAAAATTAAATTTGAGATACTGGCTAAATAGATGTTGAACTAATCTATCTCTTACAAATTAGATATTTAGGTGTCTGATACAAAGGCTGAATAGTTGAGTAGTTGGATGTTATTAATAACATAATACCCAAAGGGCTAAGTTGGTATTATCCTACAAATTAGAACTCTCTAGAAATGAATAATTAAGAACCAAGCAGGATCACTTTTATTACATTTATTCAACTCACATTTGTATTTGGCCTGCTCACTTTCTTGAGTCACTTTCTGTAACTCAAGACCAGATTCAATACTATTCTCTATCCAGTATTCTGGACTGATAGAATTTCGTCATGCCTCTTTCTGTGTGACAACTCATCAAGCAGCTGAGGAAGACTTCACTCAACTTCTCTCAAGACTAAGCACTCCAAACTCCCTCAGTCTCTCTTAAGAGAAGTTTACAGTCCACAGATCATCTGCACTACTCATCTCTGAAATGACATTTTATTCACTATATCTTCCACTGCCCCATTTACAATGAGGGCCAAACTTAAGGGGCCGAAACTCAAACAATGTAATTATTTATTGTCTTGCAGGTGTTTTCCACCATTAGAAGTTAGGTTGTTACTGTTGCTTGCTGTCATTTAAACTTGAAATAAACATTTAAGCCCTGACTTAATTTTGTTTCAACTTCTTTGCATCCATACATTTTATATTATTTGTTTTATTTTTATATTGTTCTATTGTATCGCTATAACCTGCATTTAAAACAATAGATTTATTTGTTTATTTACTTCTTTGAATTCTTTCTTTTAGATGGATTTTTTGAATCTTTCTAAAAATCTGGAACTTAATACTGTTAGGAAAATGTTAATGGAGCTCTGTGAACTTAAGTTTCGGAGTTTTTTCTAAGTCTGTTTCTTTGTTTACTAACTTTGTGGAATTGGTGCATGATATAAAAATATGTCTGGCTAATCTCCCTCTAGTCGTGCAAATGTTTTCTTTCAGGCAACCATTCTAATAGCACAACTGATAGAAATCTAATAATTACAAATTTAAGAAGGAATTCTCCAAGGCAATCTGGACCAGCCTGTAACCTACTAGGCTTTGGGGCTGCAGCTCCCAGAATTCTGAGCCAGGAATGATCTGGCATGCTCAGATCTTCTGAAATTTAAATACTCCATTTACTGAACTGGTAGGAGAGCTGTTGTAAAAGGACAATTTATTATTATTGAATGTGGTTTTTAATTACGTTTTCTTCAAAGAGCTTTAAGTTGTTTTAGATTTATAGAGTTGTAGAATTAAAAATGTGTTTGGACCTCAGTTAAATGTGCCTAAATGTTGGCTTCCATTGGTAGTATTGTACTATGAAAACTGCACAAACTCTGGGCAGAAATCAGCCCTAAGTTAATTTCATTTAAACCTATTAATTTTATAATAGGCACAGAATTCACTTTATAGTACTTAGAAGGGTTGTCAGGTGAGAACTTTTCTGGACATTGTCCTATAAACAATGGATTGGATGACATGTCCTACTTTCAGATAAATTCGTCTAACAAGGGAGGATGGTTTATTTGGATGTGACCTAAAGAAACAATGCTTTAGAGATCTATAGACCTTGTTCATCTAGTTTGGTTTAGATTTAGCATTATGTCTGAATCCAACTCACTGTGGCATAGTTATGGTTCAACAAACAATGTCTGATGAGATACAGTATGTGAATCAACTATGCCGAGATGCCCTGAGTGGAAAATAGAACTCTTGGTCTAACGATATTAGTCTCTCTTTCAACAAACTATGATTTGAAGTCTTGTTGTTTTTCAACTGTTTTCCCATGTGATATCCCAGTATCATACGAAAGGCTTGAACAGTCCTGAGTCAGATCCAGAAACCTGAGCCAGCAAAGACAAGAGAAAAGAGGAAAAAGCCACTGATCAGAACAAAGAACCACTCAGGTGCTTGAACAATTTAATGCTGAGTTCTCCTTATACAGAAGGACGTAATGGCAGAAAGACCCAGCATTGTAGTACCCCACACAGCATTTTTACACATCCTCAGTGCTATTTCCAGCAGTTCCAACTCCAACATTCCTACTATATCACCCTGTCACCATGGAGATTGAAAATTGGGGGGAAAAAGCATGAATAAAAAAGGATCCACTCATAGTATAATAGTACAGTATTGAAAATATTTGACCTCCATTTTTTCCCAGTAATCCCTTTTGTCAATACTGCAAGCGGAATGAGGCCCATTTATCTTCAAGAATATCTACATTCCTACTTCTTAAGCTGATATGTCTGTTATCAAGGAGAGAAGCAAACTTGAAATAAGGAGAAATTTTCTGACAGTCAGAACAATTAACCAGTGGGGAAAGCGTGCCTTCCGAAGTTGTGGGTGTTTCAACACTGGAGGTTTTTAAGAAGACATTGAACAAACGTTTCTCTGAAATGATGTAGAGTCTCCTGTTTTAGCAGGAGGTTGGACTAGAAGACCTCCAAGGTTGCTTCCAACTCTGTTATTCTGTTATGTTCTTAAACTGATACAATTATGTCAATAGAATATGCCCACTTCTATTGAAATTCTATTTTGCCAACTTTGGGTACTACTTGTAACACCTGTGAAAAGTGAATGATCAAAATAGTATTTTTTCCCCCCTAGCGTTTTCCTGCAAGGGGGTGGCCTCTCTCTCTCTTTTAAATCAAGCAAGTGTTGATCTGTTGGTTATGATAGGAACTGACCAACTGGCTTGTTGCCTGACATTGTGGGCTTGTTGCATAACATTGTGGGCTGAGTGAGAGTGACTGGTCCAAAATCACCTATCCATTTTTCATACCTAAGTGGGACTAGAACTCACAGCCTCCTGGTTTCTAATCTGGTGTCTTAACCATTAGAACAAACTAGCTCTTGATCAAGACAATAATTGCCAATGAATAACTAACAGGGAAAGCATTATAGTTTGATAAAAACCAAACTTGTGTTTTTGTAACTGGCATATCTTTAACTCAAGTTCTTTCCAGTGTACAAATCACATTATGCTTCTACCTACAATACACCTCTTAATTATGCAAGCATCTCTTCAGATGCTGTGCTCAATTTGACTGTGCAAATAATATAAGGCACTTGATTGTGATGTACATGCATCAAATGTCTTTGCATAAATTCAACTAGCTGTTGAATTTAAATACTTAAGATTGCGGCAGTCTGAATTTCTTAGCAAAGGGATGCAGATTTCTTAATGTGATTTTATATTGCAGTCCTACGGACATTTATTTGACAATAAGCCCTCAATGGAGTTCGTTTTGATAAAAATGCATAATATTAAAGTTGAATTAAACAATGCATGGGATGAACAAGCAAGTGCAAAATCTCAAAGCGAATTGCATTTGAGCACTGTTAACAGTTACCTTAGAGAGTCATTTTGGTGTACTGGTTAAGGTACCAGTCTTGAAACTGGAATACTGTGAGTTCTAGTCCTGTTGGAGGCACTAAACCAGCTGGGAGACCTTGAGCCAATCATTCCCTTAACCCATATGAAAAAGAAGCAATGGCAAACCACTTCTGAAATCTAACCAAGAAAACTGCAAGGACTAGTCCAGAGAATCACCAGTAATTCACACTGACTCAAAAGCATATATAGGTAGTCCTCAACTTACAACAATTAATTTAGTGACTATTTGAAACGTCTCACTTAGCAACAGAAATGTTGGGTTCAATTGTGGTCACAAGTCAAGGACTACCTGTGTATAGACATGCACACAGACTCAATTACATTGCACCGGCTCTATTGGTTTGACACTGTGTTGAATGTTACCTTCACAGTCTCGTTCACTGTAGGTTTCCCTTTTGCAAAGTATTATCCTCTATTATTTGGTCTAGCTATTATTTGAAAAACTTCTTTGTCAAAACAGCTCGCTTTACTAAATAGCTGACAGACTGACCACAAAAACAAATTTAAAATAATGCCTATTATATATCCACGGAAGGATGATTAAACATTTACATTTAAATTAAAATAGTTGCATATATTAAAGTTAATGTCCCAAAAGCCAATTTTGTCTGGACTTTGATGCGAAGCAGAGCTCATGTGGAAGACCACCATGGAGTTCCAGGATTGTAAGGAAATCAGTGGCATAAATCATTGAAATCAGTGGCATAAAAAAATTTGATTTGTTGTATGTTTTACCTGACAGCATCTTTATCTTAGAATCATCTCTGTGTTAATCACCAAGATCCAGTTTTGGGAAAGGTCCTAAAAAAGACAGAATCTGCTGAAATGGCCCAAACCTGTAAATAAATATCCATTCTGTTAGTACTTTGCTGATATACTTCCATCTGAAGTTTTCACCTAAAATAATATCATCCTATTATTATTTTCACAGGCAGCATTTTATGAATCATAGAGCAGAGCAATTTACTTTCTGCTATTTCCAAAGCATTTTGTTAAATTAATTAGATTATTTTGTATTTCATAGCTTTCATAGCTGTACAAGGATCAGATGCTAGTAAGGTGAGTGAAAGCTGCCAGAAAAGCTGTCTACCATTAGTATCCAAACGTTATCTATTTGGAAAGTAACCTGGAACTGAGCTGCAAATATTAAATTATATTTAAAAGAGCTTTTTCCTGATAATATCCACCTTTCCATCCTAGACAGTCACAGAATGCGTGCTCAAAGCCCTCACATACAGTATCTGAAGGTACAATAGAACAAATCCAAAGGCTGGGGTTTTTTTTATAGGGTTTTCCCTCCTATGGAAACCATAGTAAAGATTTGCCTTTTCCAGGGGCTTTTTTTGGGAATTGCATCTTATTAATGCAAGATTTTAATTTCATTAAGAACTATATTTCCATAGTTCTTAGACATGAAAGCTAGCCAGGTGACTGTGGGCCCATGACATTAGGCTTGGGCAAAAAGCTGATTGGTTAGTTGCAACCAATGGATCAACACTTGTTTTGATCCAAAAAAAGTAGACTCTGAATGTGGGGAAAACTTCTAGGAAGCAAAAAAAAATTGTAAACTGCCAACAACCCAAATGAATTGTGGCAGAATATAAATTTCACAAATAAATAGGGTAAGGGGGAGTTTATTTTTCCCCAACTAGAGAGGTGGATATAATATAACATTTAATTATGTTGTATTTTGGCATCTTTGCTGTTTAGTCTTCTATAAAACTTAATTGATGAACTTTTGATGACCACAGTGTTGTGTTAAATAGGGTTCAGTTGATTCTTTGTCTTTCTTTACCTGTGATATTTAACTGTTGAAATGTTTTGGAATTCATTCCCTGTGGTATGATGCACTATATTGTTGGAGACAATTGTGCCACTGCCTTCATAGTTTTTCAATTTGCCAAGTCCTACCTTTAAATTTTCTTATCTTTAAGAGCATCTATTGTGTCCAGCTGCTGCTTCTCAAGATTTTGCAAACCCAGGTGGATATATGGTGCTTATATAAAGCCAAAGAAAGCTCCACATAGTATTCAAGACTTGAGAAGTCTCTATAAAACCAACTCTGTTTTTGCTGTGCAAATATTATTGGTTTCTTACAAAGCATGAAATCTAAATCTGCCTAGTTTCAAGGCAGAATACATTTTTCTTTTCTACAGCTTCAGTTCTTAAATGACTGTCTCTGTTCCGGCCAATTGATTCTGCCTGGATTGGAAACCAGCTTGAGAATGGATGTATTATTTTTCTCTGAGCTGTAGATTTGAAACAGTTTCTGGCATTCTTTCTGGAAATAGAATCTGTTGATTGTGTTGCTAAAAAGAATTTTGTTGCTAGTATTTTCCCAGTAACACAAAATAGAGTGCAGTGAAAAAAAGAGACTAAATTCTTCTAAGTTTTGCACTGTGCTTCATTGTTTGAATCAGAAGAGCTTTCAGATTAGCTTAGGGATGCCTGTTTCTTATGTAGCAAAAGCTATTTCACAGGAATTGTTGCCATAGACAGACGAATCTCCCCAAATCACTCTAAGGGAAATTCATAATAGTTTCGGAGGAAATTCTGGTGCACTCTCAGCCAGGTTTCGAAGAGCACAAGGCAATTGCTTGAAGCAAAGGTAGAGTTCATTTGACAGCAAAAACAGTTTGGCAATCAAAGGTAGCAATAATTTAAAAGAAAAGGTTACATTTATAGAAAAATCCATATTTTATTTTAGGAAGCATGTGAACATGGAATGCCCCCCCCCAGGCCTACCCCAGGGAATGTGCTGGGTCTGGTAAGGAGGAAACCCTGCAGGGTTTTGCGATTCTTGCCCTTTGTGAATCCAGGCATTGATCTTGGGTGATGGGCTTGGAGTTGGGGAAGCTTACTGTATGTATAAAAGATTTTCGTATCTTGAGAGGATTTTCTTTTAATTGAGTTGCTGGTATTTGCCAATTTCCTAGCAAAAGATGCAGATAGTCAATTTCAGGTGTCAAAACCCTAAAAGGATTATGCTATATTTTGTTGTATGATCTGGATTCACTGATAAGTCAGGGATGGTCTTACAGCATGTGTCAGCATCTTAGAATGCCAGGTTGTATGACCTACAACTCAAAGGGTATATGGGAGCCCTGAAGACCTACTGATCTTAATTGGTAAATATTGCTGTGGTTTTTTAACATCCTGAACTTACTCTAACTTTAAATATAGGCTTAACATTCTTTAAAGCATTTTGATTCTTATGTCTATAAATCTTTTTAAGTTTTGCTTTTTCTCAGTTTCTCATTCCTGGAATTGTAGAGCCATACATCTAGAGGGCTTTGTACTGGAAATCTAGAATAAAGTCTTACTGATGGTACAGTTCTGACATGGTTCTGCTGCAAAAGAATTGGCATTTCTAAGAAAACCCAGTAATGTGAAAATATCAGTCTGACAATGGCTTTTGTTTATTATGTGTTAGAGTTGTCCAACCTTAGCAACTTTAAGACTTGTGAACCAACACCCAGAATTCTCTAACTAGCAAGAGTTAACACCCCTGTTACACATCCTATGAAATTGTTTTTCCCCACTATTGATGAATGTGAATATAAAAAGCCTATATACTGTATAAACTCAGTACTGCATTCATTCAGCATTTAATTTATATTACTTTTGTTGGGGAAAACTTCGCATTTTCCCTTTAAATTTCTATGCTAAAATAAATGAATTCAACATGCTCAGCCATGCTCTAAAGCTTGTCTCTGGAAGATACTTATGCAGCTATTTGGGAAGCAGTCGTGTTGGCCCAATGACCTTAGCTGTGCAATTAATTGAATGCTGATCACATTGAATTAGTTTTTTTGACAAGCAATAACTTTATCTGCTTTGTATAACTGTTCTAAGAAATTATATAGTAGAATACTGATGGTTCATTTCAGTTGTTTTTTATGGCTCCATATGCACTAGAGTAAGCTAAAGGTTATAGAATAGTTGCATGATTTGTAAGTTTAAAATAGGGTGGACAATTTTTGTCAATCCAAGGACCACATTTAGCTTTTTGGTGGCATAGATGGCAATCCTTGATGCAAAATCAATTTTCATTTTGTCAACCTAAAGTTGCCAAATCCACCTGAAGCCAATCCCGAACATACATACGCACATATATTAAGTTGTGCATGTCACATATTTCTAGGTGACTAGTTCTTGGTAGAATATGAAGGCTTTGAATATTTATTTATTTATTTATCAAATTTCTATGCTGCCTATCTTGTCAAAGATAACTCTGTTCAAATGCTTTGATGTGTCTATTCCTACAAAGATCATGCAAGTCAAGATATACCCTGTTATACTCTATAAAATTGAAAGATGGACTTCAATGAAGAGAAGAAGAGTGTTAACATCTTGGAACTTTGTTGTTGGAGAAGACTCTTGCGAATAATGAATAAAACAAACAAATGAATCATCAAACAAACCAATATAGATTTCTCCCTTGAGGAGCAAATGACCAGGTTCAAATTATGTTATTTCAGGCAGAATATGTGTAGATCCTGCTTTATACGGGGAAGGGTGGAAGTAAAGAAAAGAGGGAGACCAGCTGCACGGTGAATGGGCTAAGTTACAACGGCAATGACTGTACTGTTGAGAGACTTGAAAGAACAGTTTGGCGATATATTGTCATGGAGAAAATGTATGTGGTTGCTAAGAGTTGAGAACAACCTGATGGCACGCAATCAATCAATCAGTGATAAATCTATTCTAGTTTATGCTTTTTTTCCCCAAAGAATATGCTTGAGTCTACTGAATAAAGGACATTTAAAGTTGTACCCAGTCTTTGGCTCTGGAGTGGTTTTGGATCATTGTCCTGGACAAACTATTAGGTGCATTTAGAAATGATGCATATTTCTTTATAGTTAAATATTACCTCACATAACTGTGTAACATGCTAGCAAGTGTCGAAAACAATTGCCAGATTTGGAGTATTTGTTTAAGATGGAGGAAAATTCTTATAGGAATGTCACGTTATGAACTTTTACATTATGAACTAATACACAACACAAGTTAGTTTGTGTTTCAAAAGATACATTAAGGGAAGTGGTCTCCCAAAAAAGGTGGCAGAGCTTCTTAGGCAGAACTGGGAAAAAAATCCATGTCTGCAGAGATGTGCATTTGAAATAGAAGAATCATTGACAGCCTTAGTCCATTCCCTTGAGCAATTTTGGATAAGGCTACATATCAAACTGTACTAGGGAGTGGGCTGTGTTGCAATGTGAATAAATCAGTTTCACTCTGTAGTAATAAAATGTCCATATTGACATTATATATTATTGATGCCTTACATCTACAGAAGCATAAGAACAGTACCAGATCAGTCACTGTACTGTCTTGGGAAGAGCTACCCTGATGTACTTATTTTGAAATATTCCCCATCAATTGCAGTCAACACTGACTCATAGTGAGTGATTGGGAGAATCTAAAGTAGCTACTGAGTAGCAGCTATTTTGCCAAATAGGCTTTGCAACCTTCTTATGGCTAAAATGCCCAGTTGTAGATCCCTCCGTATGTTACCCTCCCATGCTATGCATTTTTCATTATTGTGGTTATAATTTTTATTATTATAGTTCTTTTCTGGCTCTGTTCTAGGCTCATATTTTTTGAAACACAGAATCATTATGCTCTCGCTTCCAGTTTTCCCTATAATAAAATCGTATGGGTAGAACAAAAATCAGAGCAGACCCAAAGTCACTTAGTGAGTTTCATGGCCAAGAATGAAATGGGACCTGCATCTCCTTCATCCTAGTCCAACATTTGGACACCACTGGGTATCACCATAAACATATTCCAGAGGTAATTGTAGTATAGATGTTATGACATCCCCTATAGAGAATTTGTGTTATGAGGAAGATCTGGACTCTCAAATGTAGCAGATTACAATCAATATCTCATTCTTGGAGACAACTAGAGAAAAATTGAGGATGTTTTCTTCCTTCCTTCCTCAAGATACAGAATTCTGTCACTGATAATAATGGCTGTGAAGAATGAATTGTTCAAACTTACAACTGCACTGAAAAAAGTGACTTAGTTTCTATGCTCTTATGATCATCACAACATTCCCCACAATCACATGATCAAAATTTGGTTGCTTGGCAACTGGCATATATTTACGACAGTTGCAGCATCCTCAAATCATTGGACCTCCATTTGCGATCTTCCCAGCCAACTTCCAATAAGCAAATCAATGGGGGAATGTGCTTAATCACACAATGTGCTTAATCAGGTCAAGTCCTAGCACACAACAACACGCTCCAATCGGATTTTTATAAACCAAAGATCTATATGATTGTTCAAGGTTCATTGCAACCTATTGTGTAGAAAATGGCTTATTTCAATAACAAGTGGTTGTGCAAAAGCAGACACAAGTAGTAGAGAGGAAAATGCTTATTTCCATATAAACCCTCATCTAAACTAAACGTTTGCAATCAAACACTCATTCTTAAGGCTATTTTCTGCAAAAATTGCAAAACCCTTGGCCTCACTGGAAGGCAGGAAAGAGACCTTCTAACTCTTGCAGAGAGAAACAGATGCAATGCCTGCAGGAACGTTCATTTCTAAATGGCTGCTTTTCAAAATAATAGCTGGGCTTGCCCACCGCATGTTCACTTTTGAGAGGGTTGAATTTTTAATGTCATTCTTGAAGACATGAGTTGAAAGATGATTGCATGGAGATATATTTATGTTAGAAGTGTGAGAACAATAACATTTCCTGGCTTCAAACCAAGCCTGGGCACAGATTCCTTACCTACCCACTCAGAAATAAATATTGCTATAGGCAGTACAGCTCACTCCCAGGTTAGGCTGCATCATGTAGCAGCTTTAAAAGCAAACATTCATAAAAAAGGTCAGGTTACCTTTTCTGTGTAATTTTTTACAGTCTCAGATTCTTTCCATTTCTTCTGGCTCTTACTGAGATCTTTTGCTGAACCAGGGAAGCTCTGGTAGAGCAGGCAAGATCTTTGGTCTAGCAAGGCCTGTGATATTTTTTCTCATTCTTTCCATTTTCCTGCTCTTGCTCCTCCTTTCTCCTGGAGTCACTTTTAGCTTCCCATACTGGGCTCTGACATGGTTTGTCAAGACTGCATTCTGTCTTTAACATGACTGAATTATCCCAAAGAGTGAAGTGCTGTGGGTAATGTGGTGTCTCTTTTTTAAAAACAAGCATTAGTTCATACATTAGTTGTATTGCTAGGACCACTGTATGTTCTTTTTAAAAATGGGACTCAAATGCAGAGAAACCAGAGAACATCCAAGAAAGAAATTGGACCTTGAGGTCTGCCATGGAGTAGTGGGTGTCATTCTGAGCTATAGCCCACCATAGAGATACAAGGACAGATTATTTTTTCTGGAATGGTTTTCTGCACAGCTTCAAGTCTGATCTGGCCCATTTTCAAATCCAGACTTTCTTTTGCTATATTCTCCCACCATACCAAATGTTGTCCCATTCTGTTCAGCTTTCAGAGAGTTATATTCTGTTGCAGCGACAGAGAAATGGACAGAGCGGGTACCCATTTCAATAATCTCTTAAATTATAGGAAGGTATTAAAATGGAGCTTGGGGAGTAGATATAACCCACAGGTAACTCACTTCTAGATTATGATTTAACTAAAATATGGAACATGTCTGGATATGGTGCCTGGGATTTCACATCTTTCTTCTCACATTCTAGATCAGGGATGTCCAACTTTGGTAACTTTAAAACTTGTGAATTTCAACTCCCAGAATTCCCCAACCAGCATGAGAGTTGAAGTCCATAAGCCTTAAAGTTACCAAGGTTGAATACCCCTGTTCTAGATGTTACAATGGATACCAGAGCTGTGATTATGGAAGAAGACTTTTAAAACACTTTGCTTCCACCCTCTTTTTTCAATCCCAACCCTCCATTCCAACATTATGATTTATCTTAGGGCAAAATTAAGATGACATCCACATAACTTAAATTGTGAGGTTGAGAAACATTGGAGTAGATGATGGCTTTTGGAAATGTTTGATGATTTTTTTAAAAAAAATCAAACAAAACCTGTATTTCTATTTATTTTGTAAGCTACCCAGAGCTGTAACAGATTGGGGTTGCGTATAAAAACTTCATAAATTAGTAAATTGTCCACTTCACTACAGAATGGATTTGTTTGCATGGCGCATTGAAACACAGAATTGCCCGTCACATTTTAACATATTATGCTGTGCAACTTCAGCTTGTGGGGCTATTTATGTTTCAGTGTATTGTGTGAATGAAAACATTTGGTTAATTGAGTAAGCTACAGTTCAGTAAGTATGAGGCTGTGTCAAAAGCATACATATGACACTGGCATATGTGTTTTTATGGCACAATTTGTGGTCTGTTCCCAGCTGCCCTTGAATTTATTCCTCCTCAATTAACTGACCTGATGAAAAACTGGTCCTGCAGCCTCCATAAAATAACACATGGCATCTCCTGGTTCAGTTTCTCATAACACTGCTATCTGCATAAAAGCTTAGTTTACTGATTGTGTTACCTAACGTGGATAAACTGGATCTTACTGTTGTTTTATTTCTATTTTGTTTAGCAAACCAACAAGTCATCTCAAACATGTTTTTTCAAGAGGCAACAGGACTTTCTGGGGTTTTTTTTGAAGATGTTTCACTTCTCATCCAAGAAGCTTCTTCTTCAGAGCTGAAGAAGCTTTTTGGATGAGAAGCGAAACGTCTTCAAAGAAAAATCAGTTGCCTCTTGAAAAAACTTTTGGGACAACCATGGCCTGGATGACAGAGAATCTCCAGAGACATTAAGACAACAAGTCAGACTAACTGCAGTAAAGATAGATGAACTTATTGTCATTTATTTGTTTTGTTCCTAATCAGTTTTATAAATATTATAAGATACATATTCACAAGGGGCAATAGAGATCCAATGTTTACACAAATTACTTGGGAGCACTTTCTGCCATATTAAACATGACTGAAATGCCTAATATAGTAACATACAGAACTGCAAATCTTCTGTCCATCTTATTCAACTCTATCCAAAGCAGGAATAGATCTCCAGGGTTTCAAACAGAATGTTTGCAGAACTACCCAGAAATACTGGGAAACGAATGTGGAAATGTGTTACATGCAAAAATGTAGTGAATGAATGAGCTACAGCCATTGCTGCATTTTATGAGGAGAGCAGACATTTATTCTGAAGTAAGCAAGTCAAAAGATTTATACCTCCTTCCCCCACCCCCAAAATCCAACATCCAGCCTGATAACATGGTAATAATATGGGTAACTTGAATCTGTAATATGGAATGATTTGAAGATAGAGAATGAACATGATCTAGGCATTGGGTGAAGGGATCCCAGAATTAATGGGATTTGAGAATATGGGAGAGCAGGGAAGCCATCATATTGCAGTCAAACCTAGAGCAGGGCTCTCCAAACTTGGCAACTTTAAAACTTGTGGACCGACTCCAAAAATTCCTCAACCAGTCATGCTTAAAGTTGTGAAGTTTGGAGACCCCTGGCCTAGAGACAGGCTCAAAGGGCTATCTAGCCATGCAATTTGCTACCTGAACTTAGAACAGAAACTGTATGTCTAATTCTAATATAACTTTCAGGCTTGTAGTGAAGGTTAGATGGGTCATGATCCTGGACAAAATAGGAAAGGAAGAACCATGCTTGTCACTGAGTTTCATGGAGGAAACAGCAGAACACTGCTGAGATTGAGATGAACACCATTGGTACAAGCAGAAAGATCCAGGAGCAATACTCAGATTTGACTTATTTAAGAAGAAGGTGCATGTAAATTCATTCTGATTTATACAAACTAAGCAAAACATAAATAAGCAGAATACATTTTCTAGCAATAGCAAATCAGGTGCTCTATTTTAGATCTCCAGATTGAGGCAGCCTGTACCAAAATTGATCCAAGTCCCAGGATAAAGTTTGGAATGTATAAAGCTCCCCCCCCAACCTTTTATTTTTCCCATTGAAGCAATTTACAACACCACTACTATTAATGCAGGGATTCCCTTTCTCAAGGGACTCTTGGCTGAGGCTAAAGAAGTCTTAAACATCTCTTAATCCTTCAAGGGAAGGGGAAGAAAAACACCCCAGAGATTCAGATGTGAACGAATTAATCAACCATCTTAAATTATGGACAGAATCAAGCAAGGCCCAGAAAATGCAAATTCTAAGACCCAATAAGGAGAAAGAAGTGTCTTTCCTGTCCCAAATAAAATTGACTGTAAATGGGGAGAGCAGCAATGCCATGTTACCATTTTTCTGTATCATCCATCATAGAAGGGAGAAATCTCTTCTATTTGGTTCAACCAAGTAAGGACTAAGACACAGAATGGGAAGGAAGCTTGGTGAATCAGAAGAAATATTCAAGGAAACATGGAGCTAGATGCAGATTAAGCCCCTGCCCTTTTTAATTATTTATTATGGATTGTTCTGATCTCTTTCTCTCCCTCTCTGTCTCCCTCTCTCTATGTCCTTGGTCTTACTTTTTTCTATCTGTACTGTGACAATGTCTGCATTCATGCTTGCAAGATAATTGTGAATTAAATACTGCAGGACCTATGAGATTTTCTGTTTCTTTTTTTTTTCATTGTTTTTAGCTTTCAGTTAACACGCTGACCTACATACTAAGTAATTTACCTCTTCTGAAATCCATAGTCTCACTCTGATAGGAAATTTAGCCAACACCACAACCATTAGCTACAAAATCTGAAGGGAGGGAAGAGGTTCTGCTCACCTTCTCCTCATCAAGTCCAAAAGGAATTTTTCACGTAGACTGCTGGCGGTAGATATTCCCCATATTGTGCGAGGTTGCAACAGTAGGGCTTATTTAATCATGGCAGAATCATGGTGTACATATGAAGAGGAATGGTACCATGATTGTATTGCAGTAGTAGAGTGTACTATAGTAATTGGAAGATGCAAATCAAAATTCAGGTCTTTCACTATGAGTGCTTTATTCAATTGTGTATTTTTAAGATTCATAAATAAGACAAAATTCCTTACATGCAAGCAAGGATTTTTTTAAGTCTCAGGATTAATGTCATGTACAGTATTTACTATATGTGATGATAACATTATATATTTGAAGAAAGCTCACATATAATCTTTGATTTATTTTAAATATACAAAACCAAACCCAGCATGGAATTGTCTTCAATTCCATGTGAACATGGATGTGTGTGTGTGTGTGTGTGTGTGTGTGTGTGTCCATGGTATTAACAACACCACATTTCATTAGCAGAGAGTTTGTCAAATTTGAAATCCCTTGAGATCTCATGCTTTAGGCGAATGACCTAGATTTGTTCATTAGACTTGTCTTGAGGCCATTTGTGGAAACATAGTGCTCAGACACCAATCTTTTGGTATCTACTTGATTGACCTAGAAAGTATGCAGCTCAGCCACAGTCTATAAAATCTAGAAGCCAGCTTACCCAGCCAGAAAACCAGTCACTGATCATGTTTAGTGATCAGTGGCTGGTTTTCTGCCTGGGTGTCAAGGTTCCAATTAACCCCATTCAATAAGAACTCCGAGGCAGACAAGTTCCTCAAAGAACATTTTATTGGGACATATCAAATTGGCACATTCCTGGTGGAAAACCAGCTCTAAGTTGCCGCTGGTTTTTCACCCAATTAAAAGTAAAACTTTGTCACTTCCTCCCAGAGTCTCCAGTCACATGGTCCCATCAGCATACAGCCCAGTTGCTAGGTGACCTCAGTTTCCACCTTTCGGACACCTGTAGCAACGTCCTTGATTCCCAGGGGAAACAATTTTATTTAGGCTACAATACCCCAGCTATTTCTACACCCCCCTCCCTGGCCCCTTTGCTCCAGGCGATGTCAGCCCTGAAGCAGTGAGAAGAGAAACCTCCCTATAGAAAACTACAAAGAGAACATGGCCACAGTTCAGCCAACTTAAGGGTTGACACTGGGTACGAATAAAACACTGAAGATTATTCTAATGAAGTGTTTTTCAACCTTGGCAACTTTAAGATGTTTGGACCTTAACTCCCAGAATTCCCTTGCCAGAATCTGGGCCAGAGAATTCTGGGAGTTGAAGCCCAGACTTCTTAAAGTTGCCAAGACTGAGTAACACTGTTCTAATAGATAAACATTGATCTTACAGATTCTTCTACTGAAACTGAATGTGTAGTTTTCAGTAGCAAGACAGCACTGGCTGGCCAGGGTAGATATGTCACAAAACTGCACCCTTCTCTGCTCCCTCCCACCCCCATGGTTCTTTTCTGAAGCTGTTTTGCAACTTAATCTGAAAGGCTTTTGCTTTCAGCAAGGTGACAAAAGAATGAAAAGTCTGTCTTGTTTTTTTCCCCTGCACATATACCACTATTTTAAAATTTAATTTGCTTCTAAAGTCTAGAAACAAAATCGTTTGCTGCTAAAATCTAGAATGAAAGTCACTATTCCATTGCTAAGCCTTGTGGAAAAAAAAAGCTATTCATTGCTGTTTTTTGTGGTTATACATGATGCTCAAATATAATAGGTCACTTACAGGAAGGAAATGAGAAAGAAAGCTCTGCACTTAGTCCAGAAAGTGAGGAGTGTTGCCTTAAAGAGACCATCAACACATATGTGGTTTTCTGCTGCTTATTATTTTAACCTCAGTTTATTTGTAACATCTATAATAGTAGTCTTTAAAACGGGTGGCCTTCTGGGATTTCAGTTCTGGGAGTTGAGATCTACACATTGTAAGGCTTTGAGGTTGAGAAACACTGATCTATAATATCTGAACCCTCAGACATTGTAGGTTGAGGCTGGGCAGCCTGGGAGATAGGCTCTGTTAAATAGATAGCCCCAATTTCATTATTCAAATGCACAATGATTCCTCTATTGGTGTGCAGATAGCAGAGGGAGTAGCTAATGAGTAAGTCTATCCAAAGCTATGGTGATACAGGCCAGTGATGCTACTTCGTTCCATGATACCTGAATATGGGCAGAGTCACTGGTGGGCAATGTGTTGTAATATATGGTCCACTTGTAATATAGGGTCCTGTACTTGCTTTAAGGACTTAGCCACAAGCTATGAAGCAAGAAATGAGCAATACTGAAAGGCTGGAGCTTCAACTTTAGCTCTATCTTGTGAACTTTCAGAGACCCTCCAGTGTTGTGGTAGAAATACCTGAAGGGGCATTTTTATTTGTTTAATATTTTTTTGTTTTGTTTTAAGGATAGAGATAGGAGTGGAAGGTATCTGTGAGATTGCTTCTTATCTTTAACTCCTTCATCCTGAAAAACAGTCATTTTTCAGGCTGTTTTTGAGCCTGAAGAACACCTGCTTCAAATACCAGGCGTAATTCTCAATAAAATGCTAAAATATCACACTCCTATTATTTGGCCATTTTGCTACCATATTTCTGCAGCGCTATCTTGGGGAGCTAGAAGATAACATCTAGCCCAAAGCCCATGACTGCAAAGTATCCAAAGGAGAATCTTTTTCTACAATTACTTATTAGGATTCTAAGGTCTTCACACAAGGATCTTCTCTAGATATTCCCAATGAAGGAGGCAAAGTGGACAACTACTGGAAGAAAAAAGATTTATCGATGGTAGTATCCTTCCTGTGGAATGTTGTGCCCAACAAGAAGGACCTTTCTTGATCACCTACTCAACATGTTCCTGATCAAGTATTTGTTTTTATTTTAATGGAATCATTAACCTGTTCTTGGTTTTTTTCTAAGTTCTTTTTTAATAAGCCACCCAGAGTTGTAATGCTCAAATTGGACAGGCGCATACATTTCTTACATTTAATTAATTAACATATTTTCATTTCCCCATTTTGAGAACCATTTTGTCATTACCATATGTTGCCATTTTTGTTTCTTCATCATGAAGTTATATTGCATTGATTATGGCTCTTAAATTCTATTTGTCGGGCTGTTCTTTGTGACAGTATTTTTCTTATAAAAGCAGTGTGTTTGTGTGTGTATGCTGTTTTTATATGTATTGATACCAACAGATCTTTTTCCTTAAATGCAAATAAACATTATCATGGAACGATGTGGATTGCAACCAGAGAGGAAGAAAGAAAAGCTCTAAAGACCGTAACCTTCTTCCCTACTAAGCCAGTATCTAGATCTCCCCTGAACTTGGTATTTAATCCAATTAAAAAAGAATATTCATGGCCTTACTAATTGCACAAATGGCATCCAATTAATCATGAGTGTCATATGTTTTTGTTTCAGAAGACCTGGCTACTTAAATTCCATCAACCTGAGTAACTATAGACCTGAGCTAAGAAACTATTTCTGGAATAAGGGCCACACTTGTTCAGATTTGTGTGTGGGAGGGCACATTTCAAAAAAGAGTGGATAGAGCCAGGACAAAAATAAAATGTGATTTGACTTCATTTACACTGAAGTAAATACAGTTAACAAGATTGCTCATCATCATAGATTTAATGGTTCCCTCCCTTTGTCATACTAAACCCTTTGATGTTAAAAATATCTGTTTTAATGGATCAGTTTGAGAGAATTGAATAATCTTTCAAAACAGCAGCCAAAGCACATTATGGTTATTGAATTTAGCCATAGCTGCATGTGAAGAAGTATAATTAAGGCAAAGGCAAAACAGAAAAGCTTGGAAAACATCTCTTTCTCTCTCACGCATACATTCACAGACACAAATAAAGAGCACAGATTATCATCTACTTTTGCTCTAATTCATTCAGTACTTCTCTTTTATTATGGAGCTATAATTCTATGAAGAGCAAGTACATTTTCCTTCCCATAAGTTCTGAATTAGATTCTTTAACTGGAGCTGCACAGTTAGGTTCTCCTGCTATTATCTTTCCTTTTCAGGCAATATTTCAAGGAGAGGAGCAGATGTTAGATTCTTCACATTATTAAATGCTCCCCCTCTGTTCTGTTAGAAAAGGCCTTTCTTCTCCTGCTGTTTACCATCTTACATATGCTGACCTCAGGTCATCTAAGTTCCCTTGACATCTGGGCTGTGAACAACTTTTGCTCTGAATAAGATTTTTCTTCTCTATATTTTGAGAGAGAGAGGCAGGTGATTAAATATAGCAATCAGGTGTCCTGCTGCCCTCTCAGGTTGGACCATAAGTCTTCCAAAACAACAGTTCTTGACCTCTTCCCTTCCACTCTGACTACAGAAAAATTGCTGGGGGACTTGGAAGACTACTTAATAAGTGTTTGTTAAATGAAAGCAGAAACACAATTCAATTGTCATTTCCTATACCGTTCAAATACAAGATTTGTTTGAGGACTACCTTCTGTGAAGTAGAGTGAATGTAAGCTTTGAGCAATATGAAACTATAGCAAATGGGTTTGGTCTAGTGGTTAAGGCATTAGGTTAGAAACCGGAATGTTGTGAGTTCAAGTCCCACCTTGGCAATGAAAACCAGATGGATGATTTTAGGCAAATTAATCTCTCTCTCAGCCCGACTCACCTCACAGGTTGTTGTGGGAAAAATAGGAGGAAGAAGGGGCATTAGATATGTTTGCTGCCTTGAATCATTTATATAAATAAATACATACATACATACATACATACAGCTAGATCCAACTTCATATCATTTTAGAAGCCAAGAAACAAGCCAAGAGTCATATCTAAATATGTAGTGTGAATGATGACCACATCACCAAAAAAGAGAATAAATAAAAAGAATTTAAAAATTAAAATATTTTTTGCTAGTATATATTTCTATTTAATAAGTAAATAATTTATATAAATGAAAATACAATAATAAAGATGGCTCGTGGGCCTGTTTGTGTTTGCAGCTGATTTCAAGACCCTCCAGGGTCTCTTTACTAATGGCTTACTAGTCTTAAATTGGAGTTGGATGGGGTAACTCCCACACGCTCAGGTTGAATGTGAAATAATGCATATGTTCAAGATCAAAAGTCACCTTGTGGTGAGATGGGTGGCAAACAAATTTAATAAAAATAAAAATAAATAAATCCAAAATCTCACTTCTTACATTTCTTTAATCATAGGGCTTGAGATTAGACAATACCTATAGGCTGAAAGCGTGAATAAAATGTTCCTGAAATATGGTGGATGATAGCAGGGAGCAAAACTGAGTGCCAAACAAGCACTCCATTAAAGAGTAAGGTAGATCTAACATGAGAATCTGGGTTGACAGCATAGGGGAAGAGTATAGTATGGAATCTTGCAATTTTTCTCCAACTCAGGAACTCACAATCGTGTTTATGATCTTACTTCAGCTTTCCTTTGGTTCACAGAGTTGCAAAGTTGTAAATGAGAGGATTGGACACAAAGTTACTTTTTCATTGCCATCTTCACTGCAAATTATTATATGTGAGGCAGTCACTAAACGAGAACATTCACTCATCATTCGTATTTGTTATCATGTGCAAGATAACAGATAGGTGCAAGAAAAAATGATTAATGTAAGACTTCCTGCATTCTTTAGTTCCGATTCCAAACAAACCCATTTTTTCCCTTCTAGCACCTAATATCTAATTTCTCTACTGTGGTTTATAGAATTTTTGTGGACCTTCTCAGTTCGTCTTGCTAGCTATTGACAGGTAATTTTAAGGCCCTTTACCTTTAGAGCAAACATTAGGCAGCTCTTTAAGTAGAAGATGGATGAGCAACTTTTTGAGGTCTATGTCCTTTTTTTGTAACTTACTGCTTTAAAAGGTAACTGAATGATGGAACAAACAGGAGCATCAAACAGAAAACTTCCAGCTTTGGATCCTGGTTCATCCATTGTTTGCTTCAGATATCATGTATATTTCCAGAGATCTCCCTTAAGGTAGGATCTTTTAAAAATTCTCTGTATATTTGAGCCCTGAAGCTTGTTTTAATTTCTACAGTAGGAGTGACAATGGACATCTCTCTCTCTCTCTCTCTCTCTCTCTCTCTCTCTCTCTCTCTCTCTCTCTCTCTCTCTCTCTCTCTCTCTC
>JANHFL010006896.1:68491-81178 GCA_032468155.1 Oxyrhabdium leporinum | reverse complement strand
GAAAGGCCAGCAGGGTTGGGGGCAATCATAATTCTGGAGGAATTATGTCCAGGAGGTGGGCACCATGGCAGAAGAGGCTCCGGACAGATGATACCCCTTCACAAACAGGATCCAGACCGCGTCTCTCTTTCCAGATCTAATAGGATGGGTTGATGCTGCTGGATAAGGTGGTCTGGTAAGTAACTCAGCCCCAAGTCACGAAGGGTTTTAAAGATAAGCCACCAGAACCTTGAATTGCACCTAGAGGTATACTGGTAGCCAATGTAGCTCATGGAGGTGTCACATGCTGAATGACCAGTGCCCATAACACCTAGTGCCATCACACTATGCTCTAGCTAAAGCCTCAAAGTACTCTTCAAGAGAGCCCCATGTAGAGTTTATTTTAAGTGACAAAAACATAAATGACTGTGAGTAGAGGCTTGAAGTGGAGCCCACTGTGTCTTTGAGCCAGTCCTCTTTATTAGCCCAATTACTTACAACATAGTTGTTCCCATGGGAATAAAAGAATGGTAGACCCCCATGTACATTACCTCAGCTTAGAGAAAAAGGTAGGAAATAGATGTCACAAACCCAATATTTTTTACAAGTTGAAAGTCTTCACATAATTTTGTAAACCTAAGTTGGACTGAGAAATATATTGCCTTAATATAGATTTTGGATTTATTCCCTCTCTTGCGGCCAGCTGAGATGAATTTGCTTTTATATGTGTCTTTAGAACGTCTATCCAAAACATCTTGATAATCTGACAAATAAAGCAAGCCCAGCTCCAACTGCCCAGTGGCCAAACACATTCCCGCCATCTCTAGTCAAAATGAACCTTGAGTCAATGGGATGGAGAGATCACTTGTCATGAGATCTTGAGATCCACCTCCAGTTCTAGTAGCCAGGTCTAGGCTGGATGGATTCTGGACAAGGGGGCTCTCTGTTTTCCAATTCAAACAGAAAGGGACACCTTCCAGCTGTATTTTGCAGCCCCCCAAAATACTCTGCTGAAATCTGGCCCTGTGATTCACCCGTGAGATTTGATAGTGCGGTTTGCCATCAGAATTAGGAAGTCAAACATTCTGTCTTTTAACCATATATCAGTTTGTATTTATTCTATTTGGGAGTGAAGGGAATGGCTGGCCTTTGGTAGTCCTGCCTATTTTTTGGTTTCTCTGTCCAGTTGACTTGATGCAACCCATCCAGGTTTTCTTGGTGTATCACATATGGTCAAAGGACAGTCCACAGCTGGATAATGGTTCTGCTGGGTTAAGAAAAGGATACAGCCCATTCTTTGGAGCTCATCTTTAGTTTACTCCTTTGCCTTTTCTGGTTGCAGCCCGATTTCATAATGAACCAGACCTATATATTGATATTTTATTATCATGACTATAAAACACATTCATTGTAGAAAAATTCTGAACGCAGGCAAATCTGTCTAATCAAACTATTGCAGCTCCTTCAACAACCAACCAGGGAGATATGAAAGGAGCCTCTCCAAAGACTGGATTGGATTACTTTGGCAATTGGGCATCCCCTGGGCAAAGGTGATATCACAGACAAAGCCTGTCAATCCAGAAGCACCCTTCGGTTGACTTTCTAGGTTCTTCTGACACAAATGCAGGCAGAAACAACCAACCAACACAGCCACTCCACTAGGGATGCTCCCTCTTCAGAGAAAGCCAGAAAGGAAAGAGTTAGCAGCAAAGAAGAGCCAAGGCCTTACGTGGAGGGAGAACTGGATGGGACACAAATCTAAAAAAATACATTTTTTTAAATTTAATTTTATTCAAATATGTAAAGCTGTTGCTGTTGGCTGGCAACATCAAGTCTTCTCCAAGAGTAATATGTGGCTTTCAGAGTCAAGGGCTGCTTTTAAACACACCAGCAGGGTATCAGGCAGGATACCCAGGGCACAGGACATCATTCATAAGCAACACCTTTGGTGTGATCTCCTTCACAAACTGTATAGAGTCGAAGAAAGAAGCTGGGAAAGAAAGTTTGTCTTTCTCTAAGCCCTGTTCCAGGTGTTGTTTCTGCTATCTGTAGCAGCCTAACCTGCCAGTGGTGCAAGTGTTGGAAGAAGCCATCAATATCACGGCTTCTGCTTTCTTTTTTTCAGTGAGAGGGAACTGAGACTAGGGTAATTATCAGAAGGATTGACGGACAGCTGCATGAAGGGGCGATGCCCAAAGTGATTGGAAGGACAGCAAGAGGGGGTGGAGGAAAGTTGGCTTCTTGATCCAAATTGGGAGGACACTTAATGATAGAAGAGTAGCCTTTCATCTCCAGGACAAAAGATTCTGAAAGCCTGCTTGTCTATTACCTACCAATCCATTTCCCTTTGCATTTCACATTTTTCTGTTTATGTTAGCTGCTGTGAACCTCTCAGTTTAAGAGGCTAGCAATTAACATTTTTACTTTGTGGTAGGACTTACTGGCACAGACACTGGCCTAAAGAGGACTTATCTATTTAGCACCCTATTACCAAAAGCAATCAGTCAGTCCTGGCATCAGACACAGACCCTTGTGCATTTAGGTTTTATGCATAGTGTAACGGAAAGTCAAGCAAGTAAGAGATATACACTTCCTGCAATTCAAAAGTGTTTTCCTTTGGATTCATTCCTTCTTGACTGAAATTGTTTGAGGATCCTGATTCAAAGACCTTTAAGGCATGATCTCCTTTGTTCAGTCAAGATGATCAGCGAACAGGATTGTCTAATTCATTCTTATGTCACATTAGCATCCTTCATAATATCTACAATATTATGTCCATAATATGGACAAGTAGAAAAAGTTTCTTCAAATGAAATACTGTTTCCCTAAAACAGCATTTCCCAACCTGGCTGCTCTCTAGACATATAGATTTCAATATCCAGATTTCTTGCACATCAGCAATCTTTGCCTGAAAGCTTTTTCTGGAAACAAAAACATGTTTTCTTGGTGAAAGGCTGAATTGCCTTTCTTTATGGTCCTCAAAGGAGATCCAGTATCAATAGCCAGAAGAAAGAGGCATACAACTCGAGTGGAAAGCCTGCCCAGAACTTGTTCACGACAGAAGGAGCAAACACAGGAAAAGTTGTATCTTGGGAAGCTGGGAGACTGTGGTTCCTGGCATCCTTGCAGCTATTGGTTTCCTCCATTTCTCAAACTTGGAACCGTGGGATGAGGGGAAGGAGGGAGGAAGAAGCTTAGGGCTTTCTCATAGAGGAGTCTTAAGGTTTTTGACTCTGGTGCCTAAATCAAAGCTAGATCAGTGGAAAAAAGAACTAGAGGTGACATGATAGCAATGCTCCAACATTTCAGGGGCTGCAACAAAGAAGAGGGATGTGTGTTTCAACCTATTTTCCAAAGCACCTGAAGACAGGACAAGAAGCAATGGAGAAAAATAATCAAGGAAAAGACCAACCTAGAACTAAGGATAAATTTCCTGACAGTGCGAACAATAAACCAGTGGCATGGCTTGCCTTCAGAAGTTGTGCATGCTGCATCACTGGAGGCTTTTAAAAAGAGGCTGGACAGCCATTGTTCTAAAATGATATAGGGTCTCCTGCTTGAGCAAGGGGTTGGACTCAAAGACTTCCAACGTCCTTTCTAACTCTGTTGTTCTACATTCTAAATTCCCTTTCCTCCATTGGGATCCTACTGATGGTCTAAAGCTTTGAACAGACTGAATTTCCCAGGGCCCTGCTTGGCAAATTTTTCTGCTATTCTACCACAAGTGCCCAATGCTGGGAAAGCAAGCACCAATTGCTTTCCAGTCTGTGGATTATCTTCAGGGACATGTGGTTTCCACTAACAGGTCTTTATGTTGATTCCCTCTTGTATTAAATACTTTCCTATTTGGGTTCCGTGAACCACTAAAATGTCAAAAAGACACCAAGAAAACAAAGACAAAAAAACAAGAGTTGTAACCTTGTCACTTGGACTAGAAGGAAAACTGAAAAGAACTCGTCAATTTTGCATATAGCTAGTCCTTGGTTGATAACTGCCTTGTTTAGTGACCATTCAAATTTATAATATCACTGAAAAACTAATGTTACCGTTGGTTTTCAAACTAATGACAGTCATAGAATCACTATTCACGATCTTCACACTTGGCTTTCAACAAGCAAAATCAATGGAGAAGCCAGCAGTAGTCGCAAGTCACAATAATGTGACACTGCTTTTAACAACTTGCAGTGAGTTGCTTAACGACTACAGTGGAACTGACATTGTAAATTCAACAGAGCCATGCGATGTTTCACTCAACAATCATGACAGAGTTGCAGATCCCAATTGCCATAGCAAAATGAAGACAAGTTTAAAAAGGCATTTACCTTTCATCCTTCCTTGAGTGAATTTGTAAAAAAGTGCTCACTGTGACCCAGAACAATGACCATAGGAGAGAATGTCCCCACAACAGTGTATAGTAGCCAACCAGGCAGTACTATTTGAGGTTTCATAAGTGGAAAACACCATATTTAACATGGAGGAGGAAATGACAAGAGTTGCCATGGTGGTGCATTGGTTAGAACGCGGTATTGCAGGCTATCTCGGTCCACAGCCAGAAGTTCGATCCTGACTGGATCAAAGTTGACTCAGCCTTCCATCCTTCCAAGGTCAGTAAAATGAGGACCCAGATTGCTAGGGGCAATATGCTGACTCTGTAAATCGCTTAGAGAGGACTCTAAAGCACTATGGAGTGGTATATAATTCTAAGAACTATTGTTATTGCTATTCCTTCAGCTGCCTGGGGGTGATTCTGTGCCTTCAAGAAATTGTTCATGCCCCGCAGTTCAATTGAGTCAATTATGTGTTTTTTTAATTGTATGCACATTTACATTCACATTTTGATAAAAACACAAGAAATAAAAATATAAAATATAAAATATAAATTTGTCTATATTACAGATATAATTTTTATAACTTTTTGAGGCAATTTGATTACACAGATCAACCCTCAGAGGCACTGAGATAAACGATAGATTGGAGTGAAAAAGCAAAACATGATATACTCTCCTTCTTCCCCTACAACAGCTGGATTGGGTTCTCATGAAGACATGATATTCTGGCTTTTTCAGCAGGCCCTTGGCCAAGTGCTTTGCAACCTGCTCCTTGCTGTATGTTTTCTATGGGTTGTAACTGGTCATGCCGTTTTCCCAGCATTGTGGTTATTTGTTCCGATTTGCTTCTTTAAAAATATTATTATTATTTAAATATATTGGCTGCCCAACTCCAGTAGACTCTTCTTTTTCTTTTTCCTTTGTGTTGAATTTAATTATTTTTATTTTGTAAGACGTGCAGAGGTGCCACTGTGCTTGAAGCAATCTAGTAGTCAGTTAAATAAATGGACAAAGAAAAACCCTCCACCACCACCAGAGCAAAACTCTGAGGCAGCTATGTACATCTGTCTGCCTCTCATTTAGCTGAAGCAATGGGAAGCTGAGCTGGTAGCAAAAAAATGCTGATCCCAAGCAGAGTAGTTGTTTTAAGAGAAAGAAAGGGCATCTGAAGGATGTATCAAAAGCTGGAGCAGAAGGAAAATGTTATTCAGGTTCCATTTTTGGGTCCAGATATGAAATAGAGGGCTGTAAGAGCTATTAAATTCAACAAGAGTAGTCCTTTTGTTCACAAACAATCCTGTCTTTTTCCCCCAAGGCAAAAATGTTGTTTCTGCCTGCTGAAGGTGCAAAGAAGGGTAGTTATGCTGAAACACAAAGGAGGACGATTGAAAGATGATAGGAAGTGTGAACTCCTGAAGTTGAGCTGCTATGGTTGACCTTCCCAAGCCGTTGTGTTGCCTGGTACCCCATGAGGCTTGAAAATATGTCAGACTCTCAAACAGGAAAACAAATGTTTTGCACGTTTTTCTGTTCCCTATCCTTCCTTGCCACATCATTAACCAGTCCAGGATTATATTTTTGTGAGACCAATGGGGGGAAATGAAAAGATAGGAAGTTTCGGTAACCCCCTGACCTTCCAGTGCAGAGGCTGGGAACAAAAAAAAAAGGTTAAAACTAACAAAGTTCAGCCTTTAATTCCTTGGTTAGAAGTGTTCTATAAACATACTCCAAGTGAAATTTTTCACCTTTCATTTTTCAGTTCCGCTTCCCACTTCTGATTTTCTAAGATTTCCCCCGTGCTCAATGGTAATGTCTTTATTAGTTATTTAAAGATCTTATAGAATAGCATTATCTAACCACTGATGAGACCATCGGTGTACAAGTGAGGAAATGGCATTTTTCATTCAAGTCCACTCAAGGCTGTTACTCAGCACTCTACTACAAGTTAGAGAATAAAAAGGCTTTTTTAATTAGTTGGCATAATGAAAGTTCGATAAAAATATCAATGTTAATGTTATGGGTCACAGTTTTTGATACTAAAACTATTTTATCTGATCATATTACATCATTTTTCTAACAAAAAGAAGTTTGTGCATTACAATCTTTGCGGGTTAAAAATCAACTCCCTAAAATTCACCTTGGTATGGTGTTCCTTCATTTTTGCTCTAACAGTGTTTGTTCATCTTTTCTATGTTAGAAAAACACTGACCACATTCTTTTCCTGTTTTCCATTTGTAGTGCCTTGTTCAAATATGAGAGTATGTAATCCATTCTACGGTTATCTCTTTTTTCCTGGGTAACAGCAGACAATGCCAACTGATAGCAGGATTTCTGGAAAGGAGAGCTGGTAAGAAAAAGCTTTCAAGATTGCTGTCAACTCTTTGAGGTCAGCCAAAACAGTCACAACAGGGAAACCAGGAATATATAGTAGTAGTGAGTTAGAATAATCAAATCTTGAAAGCCTGCCTGTTTCTCACTGTCTTATATTATAATCAAAGTGGGGTTATTTTGAGTTTCTTTCTCCTGTTTCCTTCTGTCTCAGAACTAAAATCTCTGTCTACTCTTAACAGCTGGCTTCTTCTTTCCTGGTTCTCTCATATCTTTTCCAAGGCCAGTTTTAAATTCCTTTACAATTTCTACACTAAGGTGATGTTCTCAAGACGTATCTTAGGAGGGAAGAAAATTTGTGCCATTGGCTATTTACCAGTCACTTAGCAGCTTAAAATATTCCATCCAGCAATAGCGACAATGCATTTGGTTACTCAACCAGAATCTCTATGAGACTTAGAACAATGTATCAGGATACCAACAAGAATCCCAAGGTCTGAGTAATAATAAGGATTGCTAATGGAAACATGAACAAAAAACACCCGCTTTCCAGCTGTCCTGCCATGTCTTGACAACTTTTATGGCTATCGACCTAGAGTTAAATGAGTAAGTTACAGCTTTGTTGAAACCACTCCCTCTTAATTAAAAAAAATCCCATCATGGTGAGCACTTGAGAGAAGTCCTCACATGGAAGACTGTACTGAACCATCTTGGTTCATGGAGAGAGATAGCAAGGAAAAATGTCCTGCTCAAACCATCATCTCTGGTCTAAGACTCTATAGTGATCTTCGTACTACCCAAACCCCAAAATTGAAGGTATGGAGCCCACCTTGCCATATTTGCCAGCTCCTGTTCCAGCCTGTGCTCCATGCATCAGCTCACCATGAATCTTCATTCAGACAGAGCTCCACAGCCAAGGATAAAGAGCTCATTCAAATTGATCCTTGGGAGATAAATTTATCTTCCTCTGGAATTTTACAGAAATAGATGGAGCAAAAGGCCTAAGGCATCAAGTTTCAAAGGGATACTAGAGGCAACACGGCACGTAAAGCCAACAGGCCTTTAGGAGGAGGATAGATGAGAAAGGAGGGAGAAGGTGGGCAGACATCCCAATTCCCTAAAGGTTTAGGGCCATGTAATTATCATTATGGTCCACTACACAGCCTTCCCCAAGCTGACAGTCTGCAAACATGCTGGACTGCAATTTCCATAAATCACTGCATCATAGTTTATTAGGATGGACAATGGAGAAGAGTAGCTGAATACATGAAGAATAGTTTCATTTCTGACAGTTGACTACATAATATAATACATCCAACCACTACATGGAATTGGTACAAGGAAGGGTTAAGAGGGTTAAAATCTGTTTATCTAATGTGTTAGGCTTATTTAACTGTAAGGAAGAGTTTTGTTTGTTAAAACCAGAGGGAAGGGAAGGGGAGGAGAAGGTTGTATCAAGGAACAGTAAAGAAAAAAGAAAAAGCCCAACACCCCCTTTATGTAACTGCAGCCAATTTCCTCACCTTCCGTGTGCAGCTGCATATTGTAAATTAAAACTTGGACCAATTTAATCCCAAATTCAATGCAGAGCTTTGATTTACTGGATCATGAGCTTCATGCCATGCTTTTTGTAGCCACAGTAAAAACAAGAGGTGATCCCCCCCCCCCCTGATAATCCAGAAGCCCTGCTCCTAGATTTTAGCACTTGTGTATACAGTATTGCTGGGCAGGACTCTTCAGGTCCTGCTTCAAATCTAAGATTTAGGAAAGAAGGTTTCATGATCTAGGATTAGTTAGGGAGAGATCGCAGTGGCTGGGTTTCTGTAATATGCTTAACTGCATTCAGGTAAGACCTAGCAGATGCGTTTGTAAACTCAGATGAACCTTCTCCTTATTTCCAAACAGGGGAATTTTTCATGGTTTTGAGAGAACTGAAATGTTGAAGGGATAATATCGTTAGCCGATTGCAAATCTTAAGACACCCATTTTACCACAAAACTCCATCGTAAACCATAAATTACAAAGACAGATTTTTTAAAAATATATCCCCACTTCTGGAATCTCCAGAGAGGCAGGAGACTGGATAAAACTCAAGCCTCCCCCCTTCCTTCTTTAGTCTGCTACTTCTAATTCCACTCCTGACTAGGAAATGCCCTCTGAGCGACATCCCAGTCAGTCCTTAGTTGCAGGAGTTTAAGGTTAGGCCAACACAGCTTCACCAGCTATGAATATCAGAGTCACTTGGCTGAGTTGGGTGGCTATAGAAATCAAACAAACAAACAAGACTGCTATCATTAGGGGCCGGATCAGGCTCAGTGGTCTTTTTACACTGTCCAGGTACTGGGAAGGAAATCTAATCCCAGGGGGATACTTTTTGAAACTTGAAATGTTTTTCTTCCCAGAATTCAGGCAGGCAGCAGAGCAGATTGACATGAAGGGAAGAGCTCTCCAATCCTTCAGATCAAGGCGGGAGCAAAACAAGAAATACCTGTGGGGTGATATGATTGGATGGTTAGCACTTAGCAATAGCACTTAGACTTATATATCACTTCACAGTGCTTTACAGCCCTCTTTAAGCAGTTTACAGAGCAAGGCAGCTGGCCATCAGCAGAAGTAGCCTGCACTCTACTGCACTCTAAGCACTGTGCCACCTCAGCTCTTTAAAAAGAAGCTGGAGGTGGAAATAAGAGGTACAAGATCAAGCAGAAGATTCCCATTTCCACTTGACCCCTAGTTCTCTTAATAACCTGGAAAGCGCTTTTTTTTGCCTAAACTTTCTCTCTTTTTGCGCTTCTATCTCAACACTGAGATGTGACCTTTCTTTAATTGGAGGCTACCAAGTTATCTCCTGGAATTGCTTCCCCATTTTTCTTGGAACCCTTCAAACAACCATCTCTCGAATTTCCTCAAATCAGTGCAAAGGGTCCACGTCCCTTTGGGCCATCAGCATCCCTTTCATGGTTCTTCAGAGTGGGCCCAGAGATAGCACCCTTTTTGCATCCCTCCTAGTTTGAAATTCCAGACTGCAAAAAGGAAAGCTACCCCTTTGGATTCACAAAGCCAGACTCCTTATTTGCCACCACTAGAGATTACAGCAGGGGTGGGGGAACTATGGTCCTTTTATGATTTGTGGATTCAGCTCCCAGAATTCCTGTGACAGCCATGCAGTCCACAAGTCATAAAAGGGCCATATTTCCCCACCTCTGGATTACAGGATGGTCCTTTTCTCTCCCCTCTCTACACAAAAGCACCATTTGTGGTTGGTGTCTGTAAATCTGACCCTTGGCTGATATCTCAGGATCTCTCCGCCTTGCACCTTGCTGATTCACACCCACCCTGAGGGTTATGTTGTGAGGTTCCTCTGTGTTTCCTTGTGGGTTTGGGCATTCCAGCAGCTGTGAGAGCTAAATTGGGCAGGAAGATCAATGTGTGCCATTTCTGTGCAAAGCTCTCACCCCCAACACCCTCTGCATGCTGGAAAACTTTGTGGAAGGAATGAACCAAACCAAGAGCACACAATCCTTTGAGGTTGCCTGAATTTCACTGTGGGGAACTCTATGTGGGTTGGACAGCAGACCCACTTCTTTGCCCTCCACAGCATGGCTTAGGCTCCTCCTTGTTGTTTCTCTCTCCAGCTTTCTGGAAAGTGTGGTATTTTGCTTCCCTGGCTGTTCAGGCTTCACCTGAAAGGTCGATTGTGCTATGTGGCTAGGAAAAAAAAATCATGCTGGATTTCATATCACCATGCATTTTCCAAGGCAAGCTCAATTGAAAAGATTCCTCTGTCAAGGAAAATGTGCCTGCTTGTTTTTCATAGAGCAATTCACTTAATGATAACAGGGGTATGTTAATTTCATTCCCATCCCATTAGGGGAGACCAGAGTCAAGATGGTGGTTGCAACCATGCAAAATCCCGCCATTTTCACAGGCATGCACATTTTACACCCAGGCCATCTTAACTGTTTGGATCCCCCTGAAGATGTCCCTGTCTGCTATGTTGATATGGAGACACCCTCACCTTTCTTATACTCTCCAAACTGATACCAGTTTTACCTGGAGTTCTCCTACCACAACTCACCCTGCCTGGTTTAATCCTTAAAATTCTCCATTATAAATCTTATTTTATGGAATGACAATTGGAAGGTTTCATGGTATGGTGTGGTGGAGATGTGGCATTATTTTATGCAGTATAGGTAGTCCTGGCTTAATAACTGCCTCATTTAGCAATAATTAGTAGTTACAACAGTGATGAAAAAGTCACTTTGCAGGTCTGTAAGGCAAAGGAAAGCTGAAATACAGACAGGCCTCCATGTATGACCACAGTTGGGTTCAGAATCTCAATCTTTGAACAAAGCAGTCAATAAGTGAGACACTTAACTGCTTCACTCAGTGATCACATTTCTGTTTCTGGCTCTCCCAGTTGTTGCGTTGGTGCTCTTCATTTATCTGTGAATCAGCAGAAAACTGCTTTCTGTTCCCATGGTTCAATACAGTTTTATCTTTTGCCTGTGATAAAATTCACTGCAGCTACCTAACTTCCCATTAAGACACTGCTTCTTCACCTCAGCAGCTTTAAGATGTGTGGACTGGGGAATTCTGGGAGTTGAAGTCATATCTTAAAGTTGCTGAGGTTGAGAAACATTGCATTAAGCGCAGGGTTGTCAACCTGGTGGCCTGAGGGCAGGATGCGTCACGTGCAGACCACACCCACTCCAGCTCCGTGAACGGGAAAAACATCACGAAATGTCACATGATGGCAATGTGATGCCATGAGTTTGACACCCGTGCATTAAGGTAGCAGATGACAAGCCAAAAGATTTTACCTATCTTATGGCTGCCTTTAGACAGTATTGGGATAAAAAACACGATTTTAACACCGATGCAGCTAAGGATAAGTTAAGTCTGCCTCATTCATAGGCTGGAGACAAGTTGAAGGGGAAGTCATGGGAACACAGCAGAGAGAATATATTCTCGGGGCATGTTGATGTCAGGGTTAGGTGCAAGTATAGAACTCTCCATGGGGCACAAAATTGCCTTTTAGTCCAACCAACCTTATTAGGAAACTCAATAAGATTTCTTGGCATGAGAAAAAAAAATACATAATTGCACAACACAATTCTTGGGTTGTGTGGCCTCATCCTGACTTCCAAGGTCAAAGTGAAGAGCCAGGAGTAAAAACCAACATGGTCAGAAATATGCTCTGGGAATTCAAAAACTCGGGAGTAAAACTAGGCCATATTTGAAAGATCCAAAGACGATAAGCAGAAAAATCATAAGCATAATTCAAGAAGTTAAATCAAGTCACATGGTGTTGACTTAGTAGAGAAAAGGGAATGTGACCAATACAGATGGGAATCAATGTTTCTTACTGTGGTTATCTCAAGAACAGCAGGAAAAAAGTGTTTCTGTCTCTGTGTGTTAAGCAGGATTTATATGCTCCTCTTCATTGCCTTTCCTTGGGAAGCTTCAGTTGGGCCCCTCTCCTACAGCCTTAGGATCAGAGCAGTAAACCTGAGGACTAGCAGCTGTTTGGTTCCACGCCTGACCAAACCTGATGGGCATTAGAGCCAAATATCTGAACAATTGCCCATCCTTTGCTTTAGACAACTGATGAAGACATTTTACACTCAATCCTTTGCTTTGCCAACCTAGAGTATTTTTGTACCTTTACAATTTTCAAGGTAGTTGCTCTTTATTTGTACTGCATCTGGATTCGAGATGCCTTCAGACCCTCGTAGGCAAAAAGCTAGCCAAGTGCACCATATTTATTTTCCCCCTTAAAAAAGGACTGCGGGAAGAATGATGAGGTAGACTTGCTGCAAGTGCTTCATTTCTGGTCTTGCTGCAAGTGCTTCATTTCTGGTTTTGGAAGACCATCTCTTGTTCACAAAGATTTGTACAGATGCATTAAGAGCCTCGGTGGCCCAGTGGTTAGAGTGCTGTACTGCAGGCCACTTCTGCTAACTATTGGCTGCCTGCAATTTGGCAGTTCAAATCCCACCAGGCTTAAGGTTGACTCAGCCTTCCATCCTTCCGAGGTGGGTAAAATGAG
>JANHFL010006896.1:32343-65075 GCA_032468155.1 Oxyrhabdium leporinum | reverse complement strand
TGTGTATTTAGAACAGAGCTATGATAAAATGGAATCCTGTAGTGTTGAAAGTTAAAAACTAGAAAATATTAGTTTAATTTGTTTATATTTCTGATAAATGTCAGACATGCTTATAGAATATCTAGCAATCAGTCCTGACAATGTTCTTTTAAAAATTATTTATTATTTATAGTGTAAGGAAAGGATATTAATAAATAATAATTTGATGATGAAAAGTCATTTTAAAAAGGACATTTACTTCAGATTTTATAGTAAATATTAACATTTTGTAGTATTTTTATCAGCATTAATATTCATTTTGCGATGTATGGAGAAAATAATCCTACATTCATGAAATAAAATGGAATTCAGATGTGAAGTATAATAAAAAATAATAATTTTAAAATGCCTTTAAATTCTAGATTATTAAAAAAGCACTAAGAATAAATAATTCCAGAAGCAGAATTTCAGAGATTTGTATGAGAATGATAGTGATAAGTTAAGAGGTGGAATTGGAGCAAATGCTATAAATGTTAGTGTTCAAGAAAACAAATGATGAAAAAGTCATTAATATTTCAAGTACATTGAAAAATAATAAGTCTGTGGGTGCAAACCAAATATTAAAATATGGATGCAATTTCCTAACAGAGTGGCTATGCAACTCATTTAAATGTGTAAAGATTGCATCTGTGCCTGACAGTTACAAGAATATTATAATCCCACTAGTGAAGTGAAAGGTAACAAGAACGTAAAAACTACACAGGAATTAGTATGTTAAATGCATCTGGGAAGGTAATTAACAAAAAATATTAAACTGAAAAGAGCAAAAATGGTCAATGATAATTCCAGTCACTCCTTATCTCACCTCGCCTGCATCGGCCAGTGCCTAGAGTCACACCAGAGGTATAACTGCTGCTGCTCTCTGGTTCCCTCACTTGCCTTGACCACCCGGCCCAGCTGATCTCTTCCTGGTGAGTCTTCCTTCACTTCTCACCCAGCTACCTCTCACATGGTCCCCATGGCCCAGCCTGCTTGCCTACATTCCCTGCTGCCTCCCACACACTCCCCATGGCCTAGCCTGTTTGCTGCCTTCTTTGAGGGGAAGGGAAGCAGCTGGGCTGCAACTGCCTTTCATTGGGGAGCGTGCAGCAAGATAAAGCACCTCTTGCCATCTCTTCTCCTCCCCATCTCTGGGCATGTCAGGGCTTCCTGCCCCTCACTTAGCCACCCGTCCCCTTCTTCGATAAAATTTGGGAGTGTGACTGTTCATCCCTGCCATTTTCCACTGTTTCCTGCTGTTTTCTGCTTGCCTTTCTTCCCTGGGAGGCAGGCCACTCAACCCCACCATTTCCCACCATTTCCTGCTGTTTCCCACTTGCCTCTCTTCCTGGGAGGCAGGCCACTTGTCCCCACTGTCCCTGTGGCCCCATTTGGTGGCAGAAGGAGGTGTGGTGTGATGGGGCTGTTTATTTCACCACCAATGGAGCCACCAACTGCAATGTAGAAATTTTAACCATCATCAATCACATTCCTCAATCATAACTGTTACCCATCATTCCATCTTCCATCTTGGCACTCCTCTTCCAGGTGCTGCATAGACTGGCCTTGACATTCTTAGAAAGAATAATATTTTGACTACAACAATTCTAACTACACGAGAAAGTACTCCCTCTCTATTTCCCATATGTAATTATGTGGCAGCCTGCAGAGGCCTCGAATTTATGGCTTCCAAGGCTGACATTACCCTAATATCAAAGAAATGGTGGAACAGAATCATTCAAGAAAGGATGAAAAAGGAAGGACAGAATGAAATGTGAAAGGCAAAAATTAAAATATCTTTTATTTATTTTAAATAATTAAATAGAATTGTTAAATTGTGCCACAGAGAGTTGTCCCGCAGTGAATTGGTCATGGCAAGTTGGCCGCAGCAAGTTGGCTGTTGCAAGTTGTCCCATTCCCAGTTCTAAATGGGGATTTAATTTTAACTGTATATTACTACTATGCCATTTACTAATAGGAAGCAGAATAAAAATGAGTAATATGTTTTTTTCTGTTTAATGAGTTAATTTTAATTGTTTTATTTCAATCACACTTGTTTAAGGTGATTGTACTATTTGGGGCATCACAGTCTACATTTTTGTATGTTTAAAAAATTGCACATTACCTCAAGAATTACATTTTTTAAATATGAAAAATTATTAAATGAAATAAGGGTCTTTACGTTAATTGGTGGCAATGGCCCTTTCAAGGTATAAGTGGAGAGTGGGAGGCCTCACTGGAGTTGGGGGTCTTTGAGTTTCCCCATCCCTCTCAAGCATGAACCATTAACTTTAAGGGACTTAAGCTATGAGAGCAACTTTTGCTATCTCAGTAGACACAAATCAAAAGTCTCACTTTATACAAGGTAGGAAACAATTTTCAGAGAGATCGTTTTCTGCTTTATTTAATGTCCTAAAAATGCAGAGAATTTCCCCTCTTCAGCCATCGTCATGACCACCCCCAAATTAATTCACCAATGTGGGTCACAAGTGAATTCATAGTGCATTTTTTTTAATATGATAAACCAAAATAGTATTGCCTGCTTAGTTGGTAATCCTGCTCTCTACCTTGTAAGGAAAAAGAGTATGTTTTTAAAGAAAACTTGACAATTTTGGGTGTTCAAGCAGTGCCATCAGAAAAAGAAATAAAAAAAGAAAGCCTCATTAAAAATAGATTTTGTGAAAGGGGAAGACATATATACGACACCTCCAATTATATTCTGTGCAAAATATGCATGAGTTGAACCCCTCACTCCAAGATAAGTAATATTTGGATGTACTGTGTTTGATCTGTAGCTGACAAGAGAAGCTCGCCCCCTCCCTCCCCAATGCGGAACATAATTGCAACTGAGCAAGAAGGTGGGTGTAATAACTTGTAGACAATATGACCTAGGTTTGCAAGAATCTGGCTTTCTGTCATGTTTACCTCCCCTCTGCCAAAGTTTGAGCAAAGCAGCAGAGCAAGCTATGAAGACAACAAGCTTCTGGAGAAGAAGTCAAATGCTGGGAATGGAGTTAGTACAGCCACATGAGATTTATTATGGACCATGCTTTCCTGGACCACAGAGTTCTGCCAAAGTAAATTTCTTAGTCTTTTAAGGTTCCACAAGCCTCTTGATTTTTCTACAAAACACTAATCCAGCTTACACCTCTGGAAAATGTCCATGAGATGGAGAGCAGCCTGACCGTCTTCACTGTGGTTTGTTTACTCTCGTTCAGGTTCAAAGTTCCAAGCTCTGGTGGGCTGCCAGAATAGCATCAAGCATAGGGAAGGTAATAACAACGTAGCTTTTGCTTTTTGAAGGACTGGGTCTGCGCATGTGTCCGTAGGTTATGAGAAACACAAAGATGGGCTTCATTTATTTATTTACTATTTCACCTTCAGGGCTGTCTGTCGCCATAGTGATTGTGGGCGGCTTGCAGATAAAAATGAAAAGAAAACAAAACATATCAAGAAGACGAAGATAATGGCTAACTGGAACCAAACGCATAACATCCAATATGCAACCAAAGCGGCTTGCCTCCCTTGGTAGACCAAGGTCTGGAAGAACAATCAGGTCTTAAGCAGTTTATGAAAGGTTAGAAGGGTGGGATGGTATGAATCTCTCTGCCGGTGTCATTTCACAGGGTGAGAATCATTGCAGAGAAGTCATGCTCCCTAGGTCTGTAAGACAACACTACTTTAGTATCATCTAAGAGCCGTGGGGGTGTAGCGATTAGAATGCAGTAGTGCAGGCTAATTCTGCTGAGTGCCAGCAGTTTGATTCTCACTGGCTCAAGGTTGACTCAGCCTTTCATTCTTCCAAGGTCGGTAAAATGAGGACCCAGATTGTTGGGGGCAATAGGCTGACTCTAAGCTTACGCTTAGAGAGGGCGGTAAAGCATTATGAAGAGTTATATAAGTCTAAGTGCTATTGCTATTAGTAGGCAAGACCTAGAGCATGCCCACTCTAGCTGACCTGACTGGACAAGTGGAACCATGTGGAGACCGGTGGTCCCTCAAGTAGCCAGCTTTAGGCCATTCAGAGCTTCATAGGTGGTAATGGGCATCTTAAATTGCACCTGGAAGTCAAATGACAACTGGTGCAGCTCATGAAGCAGCAGGCCATGTGCACATATCAAAACACACCCATCACTGTCCACTTCTCTGCTATGTTCTAGACCAACTGTAGATTCCGAATGATCTTCAAAGGAAGCCTAGGTAGACTGCATTAGAATAATCCAAATTAAGGAGTGATCAACGTATGAAGACTATCTGAAGACTTTTCCAATTCAGGAATGGAAGGAACTGGCACACAAGCTGAACCTGCACAAAAGCTCTCTTGGCCACAGTAAGTCCAAGAAAGCCCACAGGTTGCACAGCAGTGTTGCATGGGGAACTGCAACCCCATTAAAAACTAAAGATGTCTACAGAACATAAAGGTGGCACAGGGGATCATACATTTAAACAAAAATCCATTAAAGAGAGAAGTCATGAAAATATGGCCTTTCAATGAAGAAACATCACACAGTACAGATTATAAGCAAAGTATAGGCACAGAGCAGAAAAGGGTCAGGCAACCGAGAAAATGACCCGCATGCAAGATGTAGAAGATGATCAATTATTCCCCAATCTTTCTATATCTACAAAGTATGCCATAAATGTTCATTTTGGTAAGCGCCTGAAAGGGTATTCTTTGCTATTATACATTTTTACAAAGATTCTCTATCTTAAGTATGAAAGGGGAAAACCACTAAAGATCTCTGTAACCTATGATATTCTGGAGGTTGAAGTCTACACATCTTAAAGGCACTAAGGTCGCAAAATACTGAGGACAAACAATGACAACTGCATCCTCAAGATCCTTAATTCACCACAAAGGGCAGCCCATCAGAGGCATCACTTTCACAGCACCTCAGACCCAGTGATGTTAAAATAAAACCCAATTTACACATACGACAGCTCGGAGCAAAACCAAGAACTTAAGAATGCCAAGCTGTGGAACTGATCAGTTGCCAAGAAAGTGAACCATAAAATATACTGCTATTTCCTGCGAAAGGGTTCTTTTTGCAAACACGTGCAAAAGTATTGAACTAAACTAGCTTGAAAGTATTCTAGGCTTGCTTTTCCAACTAGCTTGTTTCTAAAGGATGAGTGGAATCATCTACACTTGTTTGTCTGCAGGCTGCAAGTATCATCCGTAACAGATGGCTGCTACTACTAACACAGAGTCACAAGTCTGATCTATGGATCATTCTTTAATTTTAGAACAGAGATTACATGGTAGAAGGGAACATGATATTGGCTTTTAACTCTTTTTCAGGTACTCTCTGTGGGAGGATTGCTGTTTACATTCCTCTCCAAGAAGATGCAATCACAGAGCTGCCATTATTGCAGGGTTTTTCCTGGGCAATCTTTCAGAACTTAACATGCCTGAGTTATGCATATTCCATATGTTCAGAAGACTGGCTTTGCGATATGACTTTGGAAATTAAAACCTGGTCTTTAGGCCTTTTCTTCTTTAACTTTTTTTGAGAGTATGTGACTAGCACTCTGAAGTCTTAGAAGTCAGGGCAGGAGCTAAGTAGGGGGTTGTTGTTGTGATGATTAGTTGGAAAAATGGTGGGGGGATTTCTAATTGCAGAAGTATGACGCTAAGACTCTTTTTTTCCTTGTTGGACTTCAACTCATGACCGCCAGCTTACAAACTTACCTAGATGGGAATTGGTGCAGTATTTTAGGAACAAAACAGTGCCATGAGTGACACTGTTTACTGGACAATTTTTGTAGAAATAAAAAAGACGAGATCAGAATGCAGGATAAGCCTAGAAGAAGAGCCTGGGCTTTTGTGGCTTCTTAGCTGCCTCCTTTAAGAAAAAGTTTCTGTAAAAACTGGTCTGGTCAAGTAAGTGGGTAAGTCAAATAAGGAGTCTGCTGGACACTAATTCACATGTGCCCCACTTCCTACTGGACTTGAGCCTATGAACGTTTATTGCAGACTTTTCCAACCTCAGCGATTCTCCAAGGATTTTGAGAGAGGTCTTGTCAGACACATTGGTCCAGTTTATTCCAAGTGGAGAGCTGAATTTTGGATTCCCTGTAGGCAAGTAATGTGCTCTATCATTTTTTCCCATCAACTGAGATTCATAATTTCTTTCAATAAGGTTAATAAGAAAGAATTTCATGACATTCGTTTCCTCCTAAATACTGCTGAGGCAGGGGGGAAAAAAGGGCTCTGACAAGGACAGAAAGACTGGGGTGAGTAATTCCTGTAAAGAACAAGAACTTCTTGAAGATGTGTTTGATCAGCAGAAGGCGCAAGGGAGAAAAGCTGTGCCAAAGAAAATCAAGACAGCAATAGTAACACAGCCACCCACCACTGTTTTGTGGGTCAATAGATCTTTTGGGGTGCAAAAACAGGGGAAGGTTCCAAAACATGAGACCAGAATAAGGTGGCCATACTATGAAACTGACGTCAGGACTCTCGTCTGAATTCCTTGTTCAAAGAACACCTCCTTCATCAATTTGAAACCAAAGTGGCTTGCTTGCTAGACTGGACAAAAGGAGCAACAATAGATGGAGTTTGCAGCCAGCCACAAACTGACACATTGGCCCTCTGTTCCAGCTCACTGAGGAAGAAAAGAATGTCTGTATAAATCACACCAACCATCAGGTTTCTCACTTCCTGTCCACAGGACTTCCCGGCTCCCAGAATTATGAAGGGACTTTTATATATTTTTGGAGAACTGGGAGAAGGAAAAAAGGGAGTTCTTTTTTATATATATAAAAAAAAAGTTGAAAAAAAGAGTTTCTTTCAGCTAATAATGAACTGAACAGTATATTAAGAAGAAAAACATTCAGCATTAACCTAGAAGAGACAGAAACCCTTTTCATAATGCCTGGCCACAGAACAACAACTGCCAGTTAAATCAGCATTCATTCCTCTGGCTTTGCCAACATAAACTCAAAAGCAGGCATAGAAGACCATTTGAACCAGCTTCACATCTTCCCTTCTTCCTCACATACCCCATCCAGAAAAGAAAAAACTCAGGAAGGCTAAAAGGTGCCAGCCGGCATCTTCACAGTACTTCAGCTGGATGGAATCCCAGCACAAAGCAGAATTCCAGAGGTCACCCTCTTCCTTCTTCACTGTCCTTAATTTTGGGCTGCCTATAACACCAAAGCAGCAGCCTTGCAGAGAAAATGTACCGAAGTCTTTCTGTTCAGAAGCAGTAAAGGTGGAAAAATTGAAACAGCTGGATGACTTGGCTTCTGTTAGAAACTAAAGGCCACCTCCTTGATTTCAACTCAGGAGTTATGTTGCAATAGGGAATCATGCCTTCATAAGAATTTAGCCATTGGGCAGGATCAGACCCAAACCACCTTCATTGATCCCCATTACCAACTCAATGAAAGGCGAGGGCAGAAAGAAAGTTACAATCACAACATAGGTGCCTTTTGTTACCTAAGGCCTTCATATAGCCAAGATGATTAAAATACACTAACTTTGTAAAAAATGAGCCTTTCCCGCTTGAAAGCTTTGCTAGGTGGTGGCTAGCATATATGTTGACCACCAGGAAATAAATGTAACTGAAAACACCACATAGAATACATGTTTTCTTTCTGTTCAATCATATTTGATTCTTGGAGAGTCTGGACAAGTCCCTGCAGTTTTCTTGGCAAGGTTTTTTTTTGTAGTAGTTTGCCATGGCCTCCTTCCTAGAGTTGGGAGAAAGTGACTGGCCCAAGGTCATCCAACTGGCATTGTGCTTAAGGTAGGACTAGAACTCACAATCTCCCAGTTTTTAGCCTGATACCTTAACCAAATTTCATGCAGAATATGCATTGTTTTAAAAACTGAGACATTTCCCCTGTCCTCCAAACTATTTCATTAATTGTTCTGTCTGAAAAAAATTCCTTACTTCTAGGTTGGATCTCTCTTTAACATGCTTCCACCCATTACTTGTCCTGCCTTCTGGTGCTTTGGTGAATAAGTCAATCCTCTCTTCTCTGCGACAACCCCTCAAATATTGGAAAGAGAGTTATCGTATCCCACCCAATCTTTCTCTTTGATAGGCTAGAGTAGACAGACTTAACTACCTCAACCATTCATGAGTTAATCTCCAGCTCCTTTACCATCTTTGTTGGTCTTCTCTGCATGCTAAACTCACTCTTATTTGTCAATGTCCTTTCTGAACAATAGCACCCTAAATTGCCCCAAGTGGAGACTGGAAAAAACCAGAATGGGGCAATTATTTTCTATGATCAGCATTTTATGTTTGCTAAATGTGACAAAATATATAGGATTTTAGATATAAAGTCAAGAGTCAAGATTACATAAAGAAGGCAGCAGCATATGTACACACGCATGCCTATTCATATACACACAATTCATTCCATAAAGAAAAGTAGAAGATAAAGGGAGATCACCCTTCTCAGTTGGCCAAGTAGATAAAAGGGAGGTTGAAGTTTCCAAAAGCTGCTTTCTGGGAGAATCTCTGCCTTTTCACATCACAATCTATTTTTTATACAGTATAGAGGTTGTGGTCTTTGCTGAATCTCATGAGCGTTCCCTTTATTCTGGTCTTGTACTTTTTCTTACTTCGTTGTGTTAGTTTCTTTTGAAGGAAATAAAGACTTGTTTATTAGTACCAGCCTTGAATTGTGATAGACGGTTCCTTTCTTGTTCCTTCTTCCCCCTTCCCCCAACCTTTCCTGCTCACCTAGTAATAGGATACACATCAAATATAGTTGGATTAGGGAGAATAGCACATAGAGGGGGGAAAACCAGCACTTGCTTCTAAAATCTGCACCACACTGCTAGCAGATGTTTACCTTGTGGTCAACCACTCAAATCTCTTTTACATGTCCTCCATTCTGTTTTCACCTGTTTTTATTCCCAGATGCAGAACTTTACCTTGCTGTGAAATTTCATCCTTTTCATTTCAACTCACTGCTCTCAATATTTTCCTCCAAGCTGAAGTTGAGACATTAATGAATGCTTTGAGCAGTCCTACTGCCAATTGTGAGTCCCTCTAACAATAATATCTTTTAATCTATATTTACCTTTTTGTTAAGAATAGGAGATATTCTGTCAAAGCTTTGTTGAGATATATTATGTCTGCAGCATTCCCTTGATCTCCCCAAAGCTAATAACCCTATCAAAGGAGCTAAGTTAAGTCTGGCATGATTTATTTGCAACAAACCCACACTAACTCCTGTAATAGGATGCTTTTCCAAGGGCTCACAAAACTCTTGCCTTTATATTCTGTTTAAGGACTTTGCCCTGTATAGAGATCAAGGCAACACATTTGTGGTTTCTTGGATAATACTTTCCCTCCTTTTGGAGATGAGATATTTGCTTTCTTTCAATCTTTTAGGATTATTGTTGTGGGGAAATTAGAAGAAAGGTGCATTGGATATGTTCGCCATCTTGAGTAATTTGTGAAAATAAAGATGGGATAGAAAATAAATCAATAAATATCACCAGTTCAACAGCTCACAAAGTATAATGAAGCTGTTCTATGATTGTCTCTATTAGTTTCTTCAGGATGTATTTTCTGGTGGCCAATTCCACAGCTAACTGAACTGAGTGAAGTATTTTTTAGATCTTTCCTTAAAAAAAAAAAGGACTCCCCTATCTAGTCATGTCTGACTCTAGGGGGTGGTGATCATCTCCATTTCTGAGGGAGTTGAGAAAGCCATTGTTGTCTGTGGTCATGTGGCCAGCATGACTATATACCTCACATTTGCATGCTTTTGAACTGCTAGGTTGGCAGGAGCTGGGGCAAATAAGAGGAGCTCACTCTTGTCACACAGTGCTTGGGTCCCAAACCCGAGCTGTCAGCTTTCCAGTTGACGAGCTCTGTGTTTTTAACCGCTGAGCCATCACACCCCTCTAATCTATCTAAATTTCTCAAACTTAGCTTAAGACATTAACAAAACTTCATATACATGACATATTCTTCCAACAACTGTATAAATTCTCCCAGAAAAAATGTGGTATTTGTTCTGTAGAAGTTACAAATGTAATTTTAACAAAGCACCTTCCATTCAGATATAAAATAGAATTGAAGCTCATGTTGATTGGGGTGAGGACTAAAGTGTGATTTAAAAACTTCAAAGTAAATATTCTTTCAGCTGGATAGACTGAAGTTTTAAATATGGTTGCATATTTGTTGAGTTTATGTATTTTTTGTTTTGTTTTTAATTACTATGAACAACTCACAGGCATATACATGAGATGGGCAGCTATCTAATAAATAAATTAAGTACAATAGGAGTGAAGAAAGTGTCCCAGAAGCTCTCAGTGGAAATTCCAAGCATAAAAACAGCAAAGGAAAATAGATGGACATAAATTTAGAGATATTTTAGGGAGATGATAGTGCTCAAGGCAGGAAAAAATGGATGTAGGTACTCAAATTTTTGGTTACTTAGAGAAAGGACAACTACTCATTACACTTTCTGAAATTTTCTAGATATGTCCAACAGATAGGGAGCTGAGAAACTGCATGATTAGGGTGACACAATACTACATTGTCATATTGCAGTATTTTAGGATGATAAATTTAAAGTGTTAGTCCTCAGACATTCTGAACTAAATATATAAAATGGAGAGAAATTCTAATAATCCCAAGAATATTTCCAACATAAATGTTCTTCTTCCTTCATCCTTCTATCAATCCCCTCTAAAATAGAGAGGATTTCAGTCCCATATCAGCTTACTAATTTTGATGCCGTCCAGCATTCTGTATTTTGTAAATTGAAAGTAATTCTTCAAAATAATCCATTAAATAATGAAATAAATCAAGCATGTTTAAATGATATATTTACAGATACAAATTCACAGTATATTCAGTATTTTGAAGCATTTTAACCAGTTTATGTGGAAGTAAATACATTTGAGAATATATATTAGAGCAAAGATAAATTAGAATTGTAAAACCAAATTAGAAAGGGATTTGCTGCCACCTGCTGCCACTAATTTTCACACTGCGTTTTGCTTAAAGCAAAATATATGTATTTAATGCCCATCCACTATTCTTTTTAAATACATTTTAAAATGATTGTATTTTGCCAGTGCAACCCAATAGAATACTAGTACTGTACAGCATTAATAGCAATAGCACTTAGACATATACTGTCCCATCGTGGGTTACAGCCCTCTTTAACCGGTTTATAGTCAGCATATTTCCCCCAACAATCTAGGTCTTCATTTTACTGACCTTGGGAAGGATGGAAGGCTGAGTCAACCTTGAGCCAATGAGACTCAGACTGTCGAACTTCTGGCAACTGGCAGTCAGCAGAATTAGCCTGCAATACTGCATTCTAACCACTGTGCCACCAAGGCTAATGTACAAGTTCATGTCAGTCACCAAGCTGGAATATCTAGAAAAATCTGTGATGTTATACTATTAAATTTTATCTATGTATTATATTTCTAACATGCCCCATTCTAGGCAGCTTCACAAAAACCGTAATAAATAGTATCCCTCTATCCATCCCATAGAACAGCAACTGTTAATGATCAATTATTGACATCCACTTCAAGCCCTAGGCAAAAACCCTTAAATTGTTTTGGTAAGGCAAAAATAAGAGCTTTTGTATTACTATGCTTTGAACCAAAAGAATTTGTGTAATGAATAGACACCAAACATGCTGGAATTTTCTCTTAAGACATATTTATTTTTCTAACTCATGAATATCACTCTTTAAGAGCATTCTCAAGCAATCATAAAACATAATATTTTCAAACTTTACATCCTCCTAAGGAACCTAATCCTATAGGGCAGGAAATTATACAAAAAATAAGTTTCTCTCCAAGTAATCAGTTATCAATATGTTTCAATGGAGACAGAGTTCCTTTTATAACAAGTCTTCTTTTCAACATAATGTCACTAATAAGGGTATCCTTATGCAAACATGGTGCTTATTTGCATATAAAACCATGTAAGTCACGCTTTTAATATTTCAAATGAAGTATAGCTCTTCCATATATTAAAAAAAAGATGTACATCATAGGTAAAATGAAATGGTTTTCTTTCCGTTTTAAGTTCAGCTTTCTTCTGCACCGCCAGATTCTGAAATTACCAACATATAATGACTTAATCTCAGTGAATTTCTTTTGTCGTCAAACTGTCGAAACAATATTTTATAATGATCATATTTCAGAAATTTTGTAAATTAATAAGTTACCAAGACCCCATGCCTTTAAAGCACTGCATTGAAAATCTAATTATACTTTTAGTTTGAAGGAAAGGTAGGGAACTGGATGAGAGGAGACAATCAAACAATGAATAGTACTCTCTCTTACTCTCTTTAGTAAATACTCTCTTATACTAATACTGTACCCAAGCAGGGAAAGGGTGCACGGTTGGAACAGTCTGGAAGGGATCATGCAAGTTACATGGAAGGCTATTCCTACCTCTGCTCTCTTACTGATCCCCATATCTGCATTTATAAACAAATGCCTTTGTCATTTCTTACTATCTTTCTAGTACTAGACAGATAAAATTAGTCATGAAGGAAATCACTCCTTTTCCTCCCAAATATATCATGGTGGCAAATAAGCCCAACAAGTCAACATTTTCATTCCATCCACTGAAAAGGAGCAAAGGAATAGGCAAACATGTTCACTGCAGCCATTGCTTTTGCAACTCCTGGGGAGGCTGAATAAGCAATTTTCTTCCCCCAGCATCTCCCCTTGAAATCTCGTTCATTAATGCATGAGACATATAGGGTAGCAGAATATTTTAGAGGGAGAAGACAGATGAGAACCAACCTTCAGGGACCCAATCCTTGCTGAAAAAAAAGAAAGGCATCAAAGCAGAAGGTGAAGATTGCAATCACTTTTGCAAGCAATGTCAATGTCTTTTGTTTGCTCTCTCAATGCAGCAAGAAAAAGTTCCCTGACCAGACTTTTTTGAGTTGACAATAGATAGAACTCAGTAGAAAAGATGAAGTGATGACTTTGCCCTTTATGGCCAGTCCCATATTACACAAGAAAAAGAGGAGAGCAAGCAGATGGCACTGTTCTAACCTTGCAATATTCACCTCTGTAGGCATTACTGTCAGTCCAAATTTCTTTCACATGGTACCCAGGAGTGAGAAAAAAAAGGTTTGCACACTTTTTGTGCTCATCCAGGTGGTAAACATCAGGGGTACCCTAATGGAGAGGTTCAGAAGACCTTTTGGCTTGTCTCTCAGTTTTCATGCTTTTCAACCCGTACTTATTAAATAGGCAAATGTACCTTAAATTCTGTGAAAAGGAAAAATGGGCAGGAGAGGAGGTTGGGTGTTGTCCCACAGTGTAAGTGGTCTTTATTCCATGTTCCTGAATAAACTGCTTTTTAAACTTAAAGGACTAGAGGGTTGCAGCCTTCCCTCAAATACTGTTTTATTTCCTTGAGACCCAGTTCAATTTACCCTTAGTCTATTTAGCACTAGTTTGTTCATAGTTCTTTAGCTGGATGACAGTTTTCAAAATATCTGAGAAATGCAAACCAAATGCATTGTTGCATACTTGGTATAAAACCACTCATTCAGCATTTGCCATTTCAATTAAAAAAAAACCTGCAAATGTATGACCTTCCTCCAATTTTCATTTCCTCCAAAATGTTATGTGCTAGGACTTTCACAATGAAGTTGAATTTCAATATTGAAATATTGTCATTTCATTTGAATGGTTCAAATTTAAAGCTTTCTTTATACATAACTGATTAAAAAAGAAAAAAAGCATGGAAGAAGAAACCCTGCATCCATGCTGAGAATCCTTTGATCAATTCATCTTTTTCATTCCCAGCTAGCAATTGTACAATCAAAAAGGATCTCCGGAGTACGGATGAGCTGGTTTCCACAAAATTACTAGGAGTTGAGCTCAAATGCAAAACATTATTTTACCTAGACAACAAACCTCTAAATAAAAAAGATTAGCACTATCTTGCGTTCTCTCGAAAACTACTTTCACTATCAAATTCCAAATAGAGAATTTAGGTATTGAATGATTGCTTAAACTGTCACAAACAGTTAAAAAACAGTAATCAAGGTTTTCAAATTAAGGTCAGTGACTGACCAGTATGTCTAACCTAGTCTACATGCTTAGTTTATGGTGGGATTTAGTTATAGCAAACTATGGAAATGGTCATGGCTAATATTACTATCCAGCAAGAATGTACAGCTGCCAATTATCCCACATATTTGAAGAAACTATAAAAAATGAAAACACTGTCGGACTCTTATGTAGGGGTGATTAACACTTCAGCCATTTAAATAGAATGGCAGGTGGGTGAGATAGGGAGTTGATAGCAAAGCAACATTTATGCCTAATAGTTGAGTAACTGCAGAGCAAATGAATGGCATGCTCTTGTCAAGGAGTAAGGCACTGTCTGATCTATGCAATTGTCATGCATAAACAGCTGTGTGTATGCATAATAGAGTAAGTCTTCAAGATGCAACCCAGAATCACATAAAGACCAACTACCTCCAACTCTCCAAGCAATCCTATTACCTTCCAAGTTTGCTTTTGATGAATGAGAATTCAGTGGGGCAAACATCTTACAGCACATCTCCTTCTCTTTCGCCATGTAATCTCTGTAACAGCTGCAAGTTAAAGCAAATTGTTTCAGCGCTGGAATACCATCAATTTGTTTTTAAAAAGCAGACATTTTGAAACAGTCTAAACATGCAACTGTTTACTCTAGAACTAGAGAACTCTGTGAGCATGGCTAATAACATCAAGAACTACATCTTGTCAGGTTTTGCACTTAGTTTAATGAACCTTAAAATCAGACTGACTATAGTGCAATATTCATCAGGAGTCACAGAGATTTCCAACTGAATATAATGAACATCATTTAATGAAATTTAATATCTGTTATTGTCATCATTTATATTATTGAAGGGAAACAATAATAGGAACATAATAGTAAACAGAAATAGTAGAATATAATATACTGGAATAATAGAATTAGTAGAAGCTTGTTATTCTGTTCCGTAAACATTTGCTTCAGCTATACATTTGTTTCCTGTGACACATATATGCTATACTGGGCCTCTGTCAAGTATCTGGTATCTGTCAAACATATGCTCCTGCCACCAGTCTGAATCCCCATCAATCTTAATCTTGTTTTTTTGTAAATTAAATGCTGATTCTTTTTCAAGCCTCCGTTTAAGTTCTTCTTTTTAGCCTACTGTTGACTTAAGCATATCACCGAACCCTACAATATCCTGAAATGACTTTTCAAAGATGGCTAAAGCAGGCTTAATTTTTTCTGACTGGTGACTTCTGGTGTGATGTATAATAGCACATTCATAATCTTGAGAGTTGTGGATAGCATAAGTGAAGATCAATATTTTTATCCATTATTTTAACTTACTTTTTTACAAATGGAAATATTTTTGCTAGATAGTAAGAGAAAAGTGAAAAATGACCAATATTATTAATGCTTATAAAGTAAGCTTATCTCAAGAAAAAAATATATGAGCAGTACCTATCTTTTAGCAAGTGATATATTTTGCAGATCCTTGAAGATCTGGCTGCGTTTCCAGGCATGGAGTTCAGATTGCTAGTTGGATCACATTAAATTGCTGATGTGCAGCAAATTGATTTACCTTAGTTCCTCTTATAGATTTCAATATTTTATTTAACTGTATTTGTTTTATTTTAATTTTAATTGTCATTCCCCTAGAGTTGTTGCGGTGAGACAGTTGGCCTCATAAATTGTGTAAATACATACATGCATAGAAAGTCATTTATTGTCTAACTCTCAATAGTTCTTTCAGTTTATTCTGTAAATATGACCTTTTGACCATCTATTATGCCAGTGCTACCTTTAGAGATAAAATTGGAATTAAGGGAAGATGAAGCAGGAAACACATTGACCTTCTGTTGACTGGACTACAAATCTCATCAGTGCTACTCACTCTGGAGGAAGGGCATCTTTTATAGACAGATAAGGGAATTCTTTTGTGAACCTGCCCCAAAGGAATGGATGACTCCTTTGGGTAGATAGGGCACAGCATACAATCCCTGATTTTTTGGCTAGTCAGCCAAGAAATCTCATCTTAATTTTCTCTTTCCATGAATAACTGAAGTCATCCAAAGAGAAACCAGCTCTGACCACTTCTCTCTCCTCCCCAATTTTGGAACCACTTGAGGCATGGTTTCCTTAACAGACTAGGTTTAATCCTATGACCACAAAGTGGACAGAGGTCTGCCAGGGCTCTTTATTAAGCTTGGTTTGCACTTTCAGACTGCTGGGCCTTCATATGTTGCCTCCTTAGACCTCAGAAGAACATTGTTGCTGGGTCCTTGAAGCAATCCTGCCTGAGTCTGGCTTCATAGCCTGAAATATTAGCTGGGTTCAGTCCAGACAGAGGAGCAGAAGATCAGTTTCCACTCTCTGAACTGGCTTGAGTCCCAACTCTACAAGAACCATGGCTTCTGAAAGCCAAGGACTTTTTTTTTGAGGGATCCAGCTGAAAAACATTGGTGACCATGGCACCCTCCCCTCCAAACTCTCCTTTCAAAATTTACTAATGCCTTTTCTGGCTCTAGCCGTTGAGAATAACAACTCCTCCTCCCCCCTCCTCCTCCATCTTTACATCTCAATTAGGTTTCTCAACCCCTAGTTCTTTTTCCCCTCATCTTTTTTCTATCACCTCCCATCATTTGTTGCATATAGGCTGCTTTTCAGGTCCCTCTTTCCTTTTTTTTTCTTGCCTTTCCTGATGATTCCTGAAGCTAACGTGTTCACTCTGTTTCTCTGTCTCTCTCAAGCAAAGAGAAGGGCTTCTACAAAGCTTGCCTTCCTTTCTCTAAATACTGCTGCTAATCCACAGGGGTGGTTCCTTCAGGGCTGCTTAAAAGCTGTTTTTCTGTGAAGGCTATATTGCTCCTTCATTGCCATTTCCCATTTACCGCTACATCCCCCGCTGAGTGGTTTGTAAATGCTATCCTTGTTTTCATTGCTGTTCTCCCAAAAGGATTATATTCTCTTAAAAAGCTCCTTCCCAAGTGACTGGTACTTCCTTTTTCCTTCCCACTTCCCATTGACTGTTACTTCCCCATGGAGTGCTTTGTGGAGCTTTCATTGCTGGCCCCTTAGCTGCTGTTTCCCAGTTGAGTGGCCTTTCCCTAAGGATTGCTTATTCATCTGCATTGCCACTTCCCATTGACTGTAGCTCTCAGGCTGCCCTCTCTAAATACTTTTCTTGTTTTTATTGCTATTTATTGCTATTCGCTCACCACAACACTTCTAACTGCATGAGTCTTCGGAATGGGGCGGTATATAAATATAAAATATAAATAAATAAATAAATAAATTTACTGTTTTAAAGCGATTTCCCCACGGAATGGTATGTCCATGAGTGCTACTTCTGTTTTTCATTGCCATTTCCCCTCTAGAAAGATTTCATTTTCAATAAACAATTATTTATACAGCAAATATTTTCAACCAGTCTTAAGAGGAGGCACCTTCAACCTGTAAACAATAGTTGACCTTAGCTTGGCTTTGTGATAACGATGCACTACTTTTCAAAAGCTAGAAGTGTGCTCTGTGCAAAACTGTTAGAGAAAGTGCTCTCTGTACATACATATCTGTAAAGTCCTATTTTGGTTAATAGGATCTAGTAGCAAAGTACCGTGCTTATGATGTCGAATCTTCCATTGTATTTTGATACAAAGATCAAAGAGAGCTGTTTCCCCTCCAGTTACATGGCATGGCAGGTGGTTGAGGAACAGGCAGAATTGATGGTTGCTTTGGCTTTTTCTTACATGCTATGGTAACCAAGGGAACCTAAAACCTTCCTTAACTCTTCTGGTTTAAAGTAGCCTTTCCCCTTCTTTTTCTACCAGGGCTTTTGCCATAAGCATAATTTTATGAACCATGTTGATCCTTAATTGATTGGAGGTCGTGCTTGGAGGTTGAGATCTGTCCAGCTTCCATTTGTTACTTTAGGCTTTAGGAGCACATTTGGTTGAAGATCATTGCCCTCTGTAGCCATTTTGGATTTGGCTACTCAAGAAACTGGACACTTGGTTTTTGCAGAGGCATTTGCCTCTGCAATTCCTGTCATTTTGTAGTAGTAATAGTAGTACTTTATTATCATTGCACCTTGTACAATGAAATTAAGCACCATCTTCAGTGTACATTATACATAAGAAAACTATAAAAATAAAACAAAATTACACATTCTTCATATTCTAAGCAATTGAATTGAAAACCCCTGATATTGCATTAATATCGCACTATACAATAGAATTCAGTTGTTAGCGTTCCATCCAGGTTCCAATAAATCATTCAGCACTATTAAAGAAACCATGTTGGCACATCTGGGAAAAATCTGAATCTGAGGGCCCAGGTTTTTCCCCACCCAAAAGAGAGTTACAGAACCACCTTCTTTTGCCCATCATAAATCACACTCCCCAGTCGTAAGTGTTACCCAACATTCCATCTTCCGTCTCAGCACTCCTCTTCCAGGTGCTGCACAGAATGACCTTGACATTCTTAGAAAGAATAATATTTTGACTACAGCACTTCTGACTGCATGAGAAAGTACTCCCTCTCTCTTTCTCATGGTTAATTATGTGGCAGCCTGCAGAGGCCTCATTTTCATAGCTTCCAGGCGGACAGCCTGTAAATTATAACTGAGAAATTTCAGTAAGAATACAAGGTTGCTGCTCAGAAAGGTTTAGCAGATTGCATAGGCAAAAGACAACCTGGGGAGCTACAGGAAGATATACCGTAAGAAACATGAAAACCAACATTAAAAAATATTCCAAAAATTTCAAAAAAGTAAAAATCTAAGTGGCTTTCATAATCTGTGTATGAAAGTGATGTATGATTACCAATAAACCAGCTATCATGTAGGAAAACACTAGATGCAGATGGTATCCCACTGAATAGTTTAATGCTGTTGGAGAAGAGGCAGTTAAAGTGCTTAATGTCAACAAACATGGAAAAAGATTATGCGGCTTAGAGACTGAAAATTTTTGGTGTTTATACATATAGCGTGGAAGAAAAATACAAGAAAATATAAAAATTACCAAACCATTTTACTTAACACTATATACAAGCAATGTGTTGCTTACAATGTAACCTTGCAAAGAAATCTCTTTAGAAATCTCTTTAGAGAGAGACGCCAGATGTACAGACACAATATCAGGTAGGTAATGTAAGGCAGATAATGGAGAATAGAGGAAATATAAGCAGAGAGTACACTTTTGCTTCATTGATTACAACAAAGCTTTTCAGTGTGTAGTAGATTATGCCAGTACGTAGAACATATTAAGGATGTCCTAGCTGCTTCTGGAAAATCTTTACAATAAATGAGAAAATACTGTAAGAAATAAATTTGGAAAAACATACTGATTCAGAATAGGAAGGGAGTAAAACAAGGTTACATATTGTTCCTACATCTGTTTAACTTGACAGAGACTATATTAGAAGAATGACAGAATTTAGGTAACAGCTGGAATCAAAACTGAAGGTTGAACTGCTAACAATTTGACACATACAAATGAACCCACTTTGTTAGGTGACAATAAGCATGACTTAAAACGAACGTGAAAAAAGGAAACTTAAAAAATTGGGTTAAGAGACAAAGGGAATGTGAGTGTCAACATGCATACCTAAGGAATTTACAATCAATGAGAAAAGATGAGGCGATAGATGCTTTTATTTTCTTGCTCTTAAGAATAGGAAAAAAATGGATAATGTGCTGGAGCCATAGAGATTTTTATTTATTTATTTGTTTGTTTATCAAACATGTACAAGATAACAAGTACAGGTATGAACATAAACATGAACAAAGGAAGTAAATACAAATAAATAGGGACAGTAAAACAGGGACAGTAGGCATGCTGGTATGCTTATGCATGCCCCTTTATGGACCTCTTAGGAATGGGGTGAGGTCCACAGTAGACAGTATGAGATTGAAGCTGTGAGGGTTTGAGGTTATAACAATGAAGTCAGGTAGAGCATTCCAGGCGTTGACCACTCTATTGCTGAAGTCGTATTTTCTGCAATCGAGTTTGAAGCAGTTTACTTTGAGTTTATATCGATTGTTTGCCCGTGTATTATTGTGGTTAAAGCTGAAGAAGTTGTGGACAGGCAGGACGTTGTGACAGACAATTTTGTGTACTATGCTTAGATCGGACCAAAGGTGGCGCAGTTCCAGATTGTCCAAGCCCACAATTTCAAGCCTGGTGGCATGGGAAATTATATTGTGAGTAGAGGAATGGAGTACTCTTCTCGTGAAATACCTCTGAACCCGCTCAATCGTGTTAATGACCGATATACAGTGTGGGTTCCAGGCGGACGAGCTGTGTTCAAGAATTGGTCTGGCAAAGGTTTTGTATGCCCTAGTTAGCAATACAATGTTACCAGAGAAGAAGCTTCACAAAATTAGCTTAACAACTCTTAATGTCTTTTTGGCAATGCTGTTACAGTGAGCTCTGGGTCTGGATCATCTGAGATGAGTACTCCTAGGTCCTGGACAGAGTGAGGTTCGTCTACGAGATCGTTTCCGCCCAACTTGTATTTGGCGTTCTGATTTTTATTACTGATATGTAGGACAGAACATTTATTAGTTGAGATTTGGAGTTGCCAATTGCGCGACCATTCTGACACATAGTCAAGGTCGCTTTGTAGGGCAGCAGCATTGTCAGTGGTGTTAAATAATTTTGCATCATCAGCGAAGAGGACGCAGCTGCTTTTAATATGATCGCATAGGTTGTTAATGTAAAGCAGAAAGAGTGTGGGTCCTAAAACACTGCCTTGGGGGACATTGCTGTTAAGTGGTGCCGCATTTGATAGGGCCCTCCCTATTTTAACTATTTGTTGCCTGTTTCACGGGAACACGGCTATCCACTTGCGCAGGGATCTGGAGATGCCGTAAGAACTTAGTTTCAACAGTAGTTTGTCGTGAACCACTGAATCAAAAGCTTTACAGAAGTCTATGTAAATTGCGTCTATTGCTTTGCCCTGGTCACGATGTGTGGTCCAAATGTTTCTGCAGAGTAGGAGTTGCAGATTACAGGACAATTTTTTCCTGAAACCAAACTGCTTCTTAGAAAGCAGGTTGTTTGTTTCTAAGTGGAGGGTGATGGATTGGGTTTTTTCTGGCTTTAGGGGTTATTTTTGGTACGTATAGGTTAATGACTCTATTGACTTCGAGCAAAAAAGTGTTATAATGGTCTTCTGCAGTACTACAACCTATGAACAAAAGTTGCTAATCAAGAGATGGGAGGTTGGCAGCTACGAGATCATAGTTGGCTTTTTTAAAATTATAACTTGGAGTCACATCATTATGACCTTCTTTGTAGGGACACAAGTTGAGACAAAAATCAATCATACTGTGATCACTGTTGGAAAAAGGTTCTTTAATTTGTAGGCCATAAATTGAGTTTAAGCTATTGCAGAAAATAAGATCTAAGCAATTGTTGAGCCTAGTGTTGTTCGTTACCAACTGCTCCAGCCCCACAGTCATAACAGCATTGTACAGGGCTGCATGTATAGGTTCGGTTGTATATTTGTTTAGGGTCCAATTAATAAAAGGCAAATTGAGGTCACCAAGAAAGATAAAGGGATGCCCACGTTAGTAGTGCAATTAACTTGTTCGTATGACCAAGGTTGTAATCAGGGGCTCTTTAACGTAGCAAGAAATGAACTGTGGTGTTTAAGGACAGTGCGCAGACAGTGGTCTCAGGAACAGCAAGCTCCTGTGTAACATTAATCTTTTTCAGACCTAGGGGCTTTTTAATAGAAGATAGCAACACCACCCCCTCTATGGTTTTCACAGTTAGACCTGAAAATGTGATAGTCAGTGTAATAAGGGAGTCTGGAAAGGATACATTCAACCACGTCTCGCAGACAAAAATAAGGTCGAATAGGACCGCATTTAGTAGCAGGAGGAATTCGGGCATTTTGTTTGCGAGGCTTCTTGCATTTTAGGCTTGTAGGGATGAACCTGGAAGAAGTTAGGGGCATGCATGTCTAGTTTAGGTTGTTGGGAGGGCAGTTGTTGGGACACAGGCCGCTGGTCTTGCATTTAATACAGCCAGTGTGATAATCTATGTACAGGTCAGTCTCTCCTTGGTCCTGGCGTCTTTTGAGCTCTGAGAGAAGCTCATGGGCACAGGCACGTTGTAGTATGGACAGGTCAGGCCATGAATGAAGTTTCTTATAATCTGCGCAGCTTTTGGCAAGTGAGTTTATTGTGGAGATGAATTTGCGTTTGCTAGTTTCACTCTTGCAAACGACTCTGCAGAAGTGTGGGGCCACCAAGCCATCGCTGTTCTTGAACACAGGGCCTTCATTGGGAATGATGATTGATGCCTGGAAGTTGTTGATGATGTCATGAATCTTTGTGATGTCATCGGATTCATTGGTGTCATCCAGTCCAAATAAGATTGCGTTGGGAAGCTTCAGTTCGCATTTGATCGTGTCTTTGACAAGGATGCAGATGTTACTCACAGGATTAGTAGTTTCCTGCAGCTGGGGTAGTTGGGTTGGGATAGGATTTCGGGATATTGGTGCTTTACTTTTCTGTGGTATTTTTCTTCAAGGGATGCTAATCACGTTTTTATAGTGTCCACCCGTTCAAGTAGAACGATAAATTTGTCCAGTCTGAGCTTGCATGATGGGCAGAATAGGAAATGAAACTGGGAGGTTTTAAGTGAAGCTGATTGCAGGAACTGGGCTACGCCCTTTGTTAACCCCAAGCACTTGTGGTGAGCATACGTGTCACATAGGGAGCACTTCATGGTACTCTCATCCTCCTTGAATGCTTGTGTACAGATGAAGCACATGCAGGAGTCATATGGCTCATCAGTAGCGATCTCCTTTTTTGGTGGGGGTTTGGCAGTAGAATGTTTGCCCGGCATGGTAGGTTTGCTGTGGAGGTACTGGTGTGGTTGGTGAGGAAGGATTTTTCCCCCCCTTGTCTGTGGCTGAGGCCTCTCAGGTCTCTTTCTCTACTTTCCTCTCAGACCTCTTGGCTTGTAAGAGGTCTCTTGACTTGTAAAATGTAGCTAAAAACAAATTGGTAGCCTCACTATATGTGCTCGTGTAAAAAGTCAGATATGGATTAGAAATGGGTCAAAAGTGAATTAAAAATGTAAAAGAAAAAGGAAAAACATGTTTACTTATGGAAGAGTTCATTACAACCATTGCTGCCTGTCCACCATCTTGGGGAAAAACAAACAAACTCGGCAGTGGCGAACTGGCAACAGTCAACTGGCCATGCTGAGATATCCTACATCAAAGAGGCAAGCCCATTTATTCAAATATCAGGACATAATATTTTAATATTCTTTTAATTTTCCTTATAATTTGTCTGGTTTATTAGTTTTATTTAAATCAATAGGAGTCCTTTTGACATAATTATTGGTGGAATGAGGCACAATATATAAGCAACAAGAGAAGTAGCAGGAACAAAAATATCATAGTGGTAACATATATAGGATCGCCCTCTTAAGACATTTCAACAGAGGATAAGTTTCTGTCTACTAGTCTCAAATATAGATGCAAATGATAATAAACTCTGTTCCGTTTTCCATAATATGTCACTTTGTAAGAAGTTTAGTAAAATATGTAATCCTTTGAATCATGTCATATTTTATTATATCATTATTGAACTCTAAGCATAGAATACTAAAAATGAATTTTCTTAAATAAAGTAAAACAAAGATAATTCTCAAGATTGCCTCAAATTATGTGCTTCATTAAGAACATAAGCAATCCCTTTACATAATAAGACACTAACAAAGTATATAGTATGTTAAGATTCAATAGCAAGATAAATTGAACAAAGTAGTTCTGTTTCCTCAACACATATTATTTGAGGAAAAGTTTCAGTAATTATAGATGCAATTGGAAATGATAATATTTCACAATCACCGGGGTGTCATTTCTGTTTGCTAAGAAACTGTGCCACTGACCTTTATAGAACCATTTTTGAGAAAGGAATTAGAAGGACCAATTTCAACAGAAGCACCAGAGTTAAAATTAATTAGAAGCTTTAACACAACTTATCAACAATTGAACAAAGCTCATGTATTTTTATTCTATGAATGCTGGCTGGCTACAAAGGGCAATAATATTTATGACAGACTAGAAATAAAAATTAAAATAAGCAAAAAAATAGTAAGAGAACACCTGTCTGACCTTGATGAAAATAAATCACTGGGACCAGATGAATTGCATCCAGAGTTCTGAATGAGCTGGCAGATGTTATCTCAGAACCATTGTACCATATCTTTAAAAAATTCCAAGAGCACTGGGGAACTACCAGAGGATTGGAAAAGAGCTGATGTGGTTCCCATCTTCAAAAAAAGGAGAAAAAAACAACAACAGGCCCATGGCAACTACAGACCGATCAGCCTAACATCAATACCTAGGATGATAATGGAAAAATAATCAAAAAACAGATCTGTGAACATCTAGAAACAAATAAAGTTATAACTAGTAGCCAGCATGAGATTGTTAAAAACAGATCATGCCAAACCAATCTTATTTCAATCTTTGACAAAGTGACTAAATTAGTAGACCAGTGAAATGCTGTGGACATAGTATACAGCTAGGTATTCAAAAAAGTAAACCACAACCTACTGGTATTTTTTGGTCAACTAGAAAAGTATGGGATAGACAGACATTACTGCCAGATGAATTTGTAACTGACTGGCAAACCATACTGAACAAGTAATCCTTAATGTCTATATGGAGGGAAGTAAGCAATCGAGTACCACAAGGTTCCCTCTTAGGGCCAGTACTCTTCGATATCTTCATAAATTACTTAGATGAGAGAATAGAAGGCAAATTCATCAAATTTGCAGATGACACTAAACTGGCAAGAATAGCCAACACCCCAGAAGACAAACTTGGGATCCAAAAGGATCTTGACAGACTTGAACAATGGGCCCTATCCAACAACATGAAATTTAATGTGGAGAAAAGCAAGGTTTTACACCCAGACAAAAGAAACCAAGGGCACAAGTACAGAGTAAGCAAAACCTGGTTCAAAAACAGTAAATGTGAGAGGGATCTTGGAGTCCTAATGGACAATCACTTAAACATGAGCCAGCAGTATACAGCAGTAACCAAAAAAGCTAATGCAATCATTGATTGTATAAACAGGCATAAATCAAAATCATGTGAAATATTAGCACCACTTTAAAAAGCCTTAGTAAGGTCACACCTGGAATATTGCACCCAGTTTTGGTCACCACATTACAAAAAAAGATGCTGAGACTTGGAAAAAGTGCAAAGAGCAGTTAAGATGATTAAAGGTTGGAGACAAAAACATATGAATTGGGTCTGGCCAGTCTAGAGAAAAAAGGACTAGGGATGACATGACAGTATACCAGTATTTGAAGGGCTGCCACAAAGAGGGGGTCAACTTATCTTCCAAAACACCAGAAGGCAAGATAAGAAACAATGGATAGAAACTAATCAAGAAGAGAAGCAACCTGGAATTAAGGAGGAACTTCCTAACAGTGAGAACAATTAATCAGTAGAACAGCTTGCCTTCAGAAGTTGTAGGTGCTTCATCACTTGAGGTTTTTAAGAAAAGACTGGAAAGCCACCTGTCTGAAGTGGTATAGGGTCTCCTGCTTGAGCAGGGGATTGGACTAGAAGACCACCAAGGTCCCTTCCAGCTCTATTCTGATTGACATTTATCTATTTCGGATCAGTATAGGTATTTCTCATGTCTCGCCTGTCCATTTGCCCATTCCACTCCAACAAAAACAGTGACTATACTGTACACGTGACTGATAGAATACACACACACACACACACACACACACAGAGTCTACCATGAATTCTGTTGAGTCTATGAAGTACTCCACAACACAGTACCTATCTTATATTGTAATAAATGTGTTAATATTTAAAGCACCACTACAAATCTGTTGCTTTTTTTAGCAAAAGAGTAACATAGTCATCTTTGAAAAAAGAACATGTGGTCATCTTTCAACAAACCTTAATGTGCTTTAGTTTCCTTTCAAAGATATTGTGCCAGCAAATGACATAATTTGGGTTAAGTAATTTGATTGACTTTTTATGTTATAGCTTTTAGGTGTATAAAGTAATGGAAGGATTACAATGTGCCATGCTTCTTCCTAAAGTATTTACTTAGAGTAATTGAGGCAAATTCTTTAATGGAATAACAGAGTGTAGTAGATCTAGGTAAGCAGTTGCAATCTATAATTAGCTTCTAGGTAGTTTTCAGTATTTGTATAAACAATCTAATGGAGAACAAGGGGACTGACTAAAACCAAACATTTATTTGCTGACTTTCATTAATAATGCTTTTCTTGCTTTTTCAGAGCAAATTAATGCTTATTTCATAGCAAATTATTTTGATTTGAGATTAAATGAGCCAGATCCAAAACTTTCTGTTTCACCAATATATGAAAAATTCGTAATGCAGATGTTATTTTCTTTTTGCCCTTTCTCACTTTGCAATGTCAGAAACAGAAGCAGAGTGAATAAACCCAGTCTTGCATTTCCTTGGGAAAAAAAGTAAAACTATGAAACTATAAGAATGCAATAAATATTACATTTACTGTATACTCCACTTTTTGTAACAGAAATTCAAAACTATGTGGTTCCCCTCTTTGTATCTTTTCACCACCACCAAAATCCTGTGTGTTACATTGGGAAGATAAAGCACTGTACGTTGTTCAATGAGCTTCCATTAGGACCACAAACTAGATTGGATTGGTTTTCTTTTTCTTTTTCTCTTTCAACATTGACACAATGTAATGCAAGTATTTTCTTTCACTATGTTGAAAAACCTTTACATATAAGTTCTTTAAAATGGGCATTGTCCCAATATTCATCACTCTATTATAAAAGAACTACAATTCAGACACAAGGAGACCTAAGAGATAGATACCTCCTATCTCTGCTAACATGCTTTAACTGCTGAAATATTTTCTGTAGCTGTGTTCAAGCCTACCATGTCTGGAGTACAAAAATCAGTAGATGACAGGAAAACATACAGGAAACCCAAATTCTCTGCTCCACTTATTCTTTATTTTTTTGTGCCTGTATAAAGTAACTTTGTTGCTAAGACACACTTCCTAAAAGAATACCACAAAGTTATCTTTCAGAATATAAATAGAGGCTTTTGCAGATTGTTAAGTAATCTGGACAATATTAATTCAGAATCGATACAAACATTTATTTTTATGCCTGGCGTTTGGAGCTATCTTCTTAGTTCCAAACAAAATTATTTGACAAGCATAGTGGTATACTGCAAGTTATGATTATATCTAATATCTTTATCTATAATGTATACATGTTATTTTATTTAGCTGCCCTGCAAGTATATTGTAATCCAGGGATATCTTACAGGCTGACAGTTCATGCTGTCAGAGAAGTGCCTTGCATATCAACAATAACAACAAAAAATCTCACTAAAATATAGCTTGCAGTATTTCACCGTGGGAGAGTGGGAGAGAGGGAGGGAAGGATGAAAGGAAGGAAGGAAGGAACTTTCTGCAGGTGACTTTATAGCATTGTTCTATAATCTTGTTTAATGTTGTTGGATTTATTTTTCAAAATAAAATAATAAAATAAAATAAAATTCCATATGTTGCTTTCTACAATATTTCCTTAGATGGAGTACTGTCAGGTTTCTACATAACTGTTTAAAAATATGCTACTGCTTTAAGGGCCCTGAATGATTTTTAAAGGAACAACATTTTTTCTAGGCTCTGTCAGAAGCTTGGGGAAAACATGGTGTTAACAGAATGATGGAGTTGGGCTCCCATGAGGACTGAAGCATTCTTCTGAATAATTTTCAAATTGCACACAGCTTTATCAGTTAAGACACTTGGTTGCATGGGAAAAAAATAAATTACAAAACAATATGAAAATAGCAGTCTGGCTCTCCACAATGGAAGCATTCATACATTCAGAGGCGGGCTGCTCCTGCTGTAGCAAGAGTTTGCTGGTTGTGCATGCGCATTCGCATGCGCACTCGCTTCACTTGCAAGAGCCTCATTGGGGCTTGTGCGAGCAAAGAGGGAGGCAGCTGATGAAGAAAGCAGATCTGGTGAGTGCAGCAGGGGCAGCACGGAACTCGCTGGAGCAGCTGGGGCAGCTGAAAGGTAAGTTATTCAACAATAGCTTAGGGCAAGGGTGGGTGGTCAGGCCCAGCCAAAGCTCAGAGCAAGAGGTTCACTTGAAGCTCTGCGTCCATGCAGCAGCCCACCCCTGGATACATCCAAATCTTATTAATTTGGAAAAAATGCATTTTATAAAGACATTTTAAATGAGAATGGTGAACTTAAAACCAGACAACAATTACAAAACCAAGGGGTAGATTTAGCTTGGTGGTCACATTTTCAAATACAATCAAGATACAAGAAAGATGCAAAAATTAAGGGGCTTCTATAAAGAATCAACAATACTTGATAGGATACTATTAGGGACAGATGAAAAATTGATCAAGAAAATATGTAACTATTTATTAAATTATAAAATGGAAGAGGAACAAGTCAAAGAAACAATGATTGTATGGGCAAATAACCTTGGTTATACTATAGAATTAGATAAATGGCAAAAACTTTGGGAGAGGAACTATAAACTGACAATGGCTACTGCATATAAGGAAAACCTCTATAAAATGTTTTGTAGGTGGCATTTGCCACCAGCAAGATTGGAAAAAATGTTTAGCAATATGTCCGCCAAATGTTGGAAATGTAATCAGATACCAGGCACTTATGTGGTGGATTTGTGTGAAAGCAAAAAAATACTGGACGAAAATACATACATGGTTGGAAAAGATAATTAAACAACATATAGACTTGAAACCAGAAATATTTTTGATGGGTATAATGGCAGAAGGCTATGACAAAGGGACTATATATTTAGTTTTGCATATATTGACAGCAGCAAGGATTGTATTTGCACAATATTGGAAAAATGTGAACACCCCATCAGATGAAGATGTAATTCGGGAAATACTAGACTGTGCAGAGATGGACAGATTGACATTAAAAATAAAGGGTAAGGGAGACACAGAATATTATTTAACATGGAATAGATTTTATGAATGGTTAGATATAAGAGGTAGAAATTAGATAAAGAAAGATTAATGTCAAATATGTTAAATATAAAGATGGTTTAGAATTATGAGCATGCCAATATAAGTAACAGAATTGTAAATAAGCTAATATAAGGAGAAAACTAGTTAAAACTATTATGTTACACCATTACCATTGTTAGTATATGCATTAATATTTGTTTTGTCTTTCTGCAAATGATATGCTCTGACAATACACTGTATTTCAAAATGTTCATGAATAAAAAAAACATACTCAAAAGAAAAATGTTGTCATCTTAAAGGACCTAGGAAGTGTGTCTTTTCTTGGCAGCCCCTGCCCTATGGAAGACTTTTTCCCCTGAAGTATCTAGTCATCACATGCCAAAACAATGCTGAGGAATTGGAAAAGAGGGCAGAGAAGAAGGCAGCAAGGATTATAAGGGGCTTGGAGCAGTGGTGGGATTCAAAAAATTTAACAACTGGTTCTCTGCCTTAGTGACTGGCAGGATAGGCGTGGCTGGGTCATGTGACTGGGTGGGTGTGGCCAACTTGACATCACTCACATCGAGGGGCACAGAGAGACAGAGACACAGAAACAGAGAGAAACTTCCTGGACTTTACTTTTATCCTTATTAAAATTCATTGACAAATTCATTATTTACTACCGTATTTCTCATAAAACACGACCCACCCCAATAATAAGCCGAACCCTACTTTTTGGGGGCTGGGCCTAATTTTGCCCCTACCCCGGAAATAAGCCGGGGGGGATGGGCGCGTGGGGGAAACTGTCCGGTTGCAGCCGCAGCCCACTGGCCCCTTGGGAAAGCGTTCGTCAAAAAGCCTGCATTCCGAACGCTGAAGGTTCAGAATGGAGGCTTTTTGGTGGAGGAAAATGGGGAGGGGGGACTTTCCTACCTGCCGTCCTTCCCTCTGGGCTGAGCTCCAGATGGACGCACATGGACGGGTTCCTGATGGACGCGCACACATCGCCCGGGTTCCGTTTTGCCTTCAGAGGCCTGTCGGAAGGCATCTACAGCCGATAACAGAGGTCTGGATCGATCTGGAGCTTTCTTATCGGCTGCAGATGCCTTCCAGAAAGCCCTCTGCAGCCGATAATAGAGTCTCTGTTAAGGGCTGCAGATGCCTTCCGGCAGGCTTCTGGAGGCCAAGGCAATGTGTGCGAGTAGTGGCAAGCGGCCGCAGAAGGGTCAGCAGCAGGCTCCTGCTGCCGCCCAGCAGGTGCCACTGCCACCATGTGAGTGCGCCTGCAATTCGTGTCGCGAAAAACAAAGCGAGGCATTGGGGGGGTGGAGGGTGAAGCAAGGTAGGGGGTGCGGAGCTGCCCCATGCATTCCACACCAGCTTACCTTAAGACATTTCAGCCAGGGCACCCATGCCAAGCCCCACCCCCACCCCACCCCCAAGGCAGCAACATCCTTCACTAAACTGCTTTCCAGGTCCGTTCTCCGCTGCACGTGCAAGAGGTCTGTGGGAGTACGGTAAGTTACTCGCGAGATTTTTTTTTTTTTTTACGAGACGTTGGAAGGTCTGAACTACGGTGGGGGTACTCCCTTCCTTGCTATCTATGCACTTTATCACTAACGTTGCCTCCCCACCACCACGTTTTAAGTGCCCAGCTCTGTCTACCAATATCATAACTTGCTTTTTGTGTACCAATGATTATAAGGAAGGATTATAAAGAATTGCAACAAATAGATAAATGGATAAAATATAATTTTTAAATCTTAGGTTTGACATGAGGAAGGTTCAAACCTACCAATCAAGCAGAACACTGGGTCAACAAGTGGGGTGTATGTGGAGCGGTGTAGTCTGTAGTTGTTCTGAAACAAGGCATCATGCTCCCCCACCAGCAGTGCAGCCATCCCGAGGTCACCCAGGCCTTGGGGGGCTGGCAGGAGGGCAGCAGCCCTGAACTGCATAGGGTGCTGGAGGTTGTTCAGGCACCCCTCAGCTAGCATGGCTGGGAGCCTCGGCGTGAAGCTGGCACCAGCAGACAGGAGGGTAGACTAGCAGCAACTCCCCTGGCAGCAGAATCCTCAGAGCAAGCGAAGCGGAGCTTTTCCCGTCGGGCAGTGAGGCTAAAGCCAGCTGGTTTGTGGCTTCGAAGAGACTTGGATGGTTGTGGGACAGTCACCGAGTACCACTGCTGCGCTTCTCCTGAAGCCGGGGGTTGGGCTCCGGGAAGGAAGAGCAAGAGGAAGAGCAAGCAGCCTCTCTCTCCCTCTCCTACTTCCCCAGGAGAGCCGCGTGATGCCATGGAAGATGAGACCCTCCCGGATGGCCACCTTGCTCAAGGTCTGCCTTGTGTGCCTGGCCTCACGCTATCCCGGCACAGGGAAGCAGTTGAAGTGGTGCCATGGTGACCTGTGGGAGCTGCAGTGGGAGGAGCCGCCAACCAGAGAGCAGCTCCAGGAGCAGGAGCCCACAGCCTGGCTGGGGAGGAAGAGCAGGAGGCCAGGCAGCCTCTCTCTCCCTCTCCTACCTCCCCAGGAGAGCTGCATGATGCCGTGGAAGGTGAGACACTCCTGGCCAGTCCCCCAGGAACCATACACAAAGGAACAATTGCCCCCAGCCCCACATCACCCAGAGAGGTTGGTGGGCAAGGCCAGTTGGCGAGGGTTCCACATCCAACAAAGAGGCCGGGCAGCGGGCTTCCTTCCCTCCCTTTTTTAGGCAGTTTTAGAAAGAAAGGGCTGGGAACTTCAAGCCAGGCACACCCCATAGCCCCCACCTCGCCCACCCCCGTCAAAAGCTCTGGGCTGGGCAGGGGTTTGGCTTTCCTGGCTGGCCGCAAACTCAGATCCCTGCCTGCTCTGCCCTTCCTTCTGCAGCTGGTGGCAGAGAGGAAGGCAAGCCAGGCTGAGCCACCACCGCTCATCCCCCTCCCCCAGTCTGCATCTCGCCCCCACCCGGACTCTCTACAGCCACTGGCTCTTGCCTGCTGCGGCTGCCAGCAGATGGGGCGGCCAGGGGCTATGAGGTTGCACCGCTCGCATCGGCCCTCCACCATCTGGCCCTCGCCCTCCCGCCCAGTTGTGGGAGAGCTGGGCCTGAAAGATGGCCGAACCTCCCCCCCCCAGGCAGCCTTTTGGCCTCGTGCAACAGGCCCGGAGCTGGTGTCCCTCCCCTGCCGTTGGCCTTACCTTCTCAGGCCAGGTGAGGATTGTCTTGGAGGAGAGGAGTGAGGGTTGCCCACCTGCAGGCCACTGTCCACAAAGAGGCCGCCCAGGTAGCCACCCAATGCCAGAAGCAGCTTGTGGATCATGGCACTACACGGGGACCAGGCCTGAGTCCCTTTTCACAGGAGCCCCAATGACAGCCCCGACTTCCTTAAGGCAGAGCCAACTCCGTGTGCTAGATTGGCTCCCTGCAAAGCCTGTTGTCTGCTGAGGAGCCCAGCTGAGGCCTCGCTCACCACCCGCTGAGGCGCCTGGACTCCTGGTGACAGATGGGGTCCTTCAGGCACTTAGCTTGGCTGCCTGTTTAATAGCTCCAGCCTCTCCGAGTACCTTGTCAGAGCTGCCTTTGGGTTTTGCCTGCGTGGACCTCACTTGCTTGGAGAGGTCCGGAGGAGGCCAACCGACGACTCGGGAGGAGAGTGCCCCGCCCCTCTTCACAAGGCACACATGGGGACTGATATTTAAGGAGACTCTGTG
>JANHFL010006896.1:8786-27093 GCA_032468155.1 Oxyrhabdium leporinum | reverse complement strand
TTGAACCGCTAGATTGAATCAGCAGAAGTGGCCTGCAGTTCAACACTCTAACCACTGCGCCACCTAGGCTCATAATACTCATGAATGAGTATTTATAACCCAAGGAGTAATTGTAAATGCCCATTTAGGGCAGTTCCATAAACTGAAAAGTTTGATCACTCAATAGCAGCAGCAAAGATAACAAACATCAAGGATTATCTGTGATTTATTATTTATTTCCCATTAATCTGTTCCCCTCCAGCTACATTCCATATAGCTAAATGGAAAAGAAAAAAGACAAGATTTGACACTATGTATGAAAGACTGATTGGTGTCTTTGTATCCTGGCTAGAAATAGGGGATAATTTTGTTTGGCTCATTTTTCTTAGTGTTATCAAAGTCAACATTTTTCTTCATAAATAATGTGGAAATAACTTAAGATCAAACAAGAAAGCAGTAAGTATGCATGAAAAGAAAACAAGATCCACTCATTCTTAGATTGAATGTAAGACCAACAAGACAGTTGATTTTTATTAATAGGTCAGATGTAGGAAAGCTGCTTTGTCTTTAATTATTTTGATCCTTCAACTGCTATCTCCAATTCTAATGCTTTCACTTTTGCTATAGTCATGGCAGACAGCAATCTCCAACTTCAATAGCTCTTCAATGATAACATTACTTAATTTAATTTATATGCTGCCCATCTCATGGTTTGAGGTGACGCTGAGCAGCTTACTTGTAAAAAATAGTTTCACAAGGACCATTGCTGTAGAAATTATAGTTCAAAACCTCTAATTTCAGAAGATGTAATTGAATGGTACTAATACAGACTATTAGATATAAATTTGATAACTCACAGGAGGCAGGTCAAAGAACCTATCTGATTCTGCCGAGTCCAAAAAGTCCAAAAGCTCAACTTCAAACAAGACTGTGGAATTGGGGGGAATCAAAGGAGGACAACCCAAAGTTCCAAAAGCATAATTTGGCTTAAAGAGAAATCTTGCCAACTCTCCTTTTCTCATTGTGAGTAATCCGACTTCTAAACCCCTCAGAGTAATATCTAGGAAAGCAAAACAGAAAATCCTTATTTCTAGAATTTCCATACTGTATTATTGTTTGTTTTGAACTGATTGCAGAAAGGAGAATCATGCAGAAAATACAGAAACAGCAAAAAGGCACGTGGCAAACTAGTTTGTTCGAGGTAACAGGAAATAATTCAAGGCGTAACAATGGACATCACACTGAGGATTAGATCAGATATCTATATAAGCATTTACTGATTAAACTCAAATTATATTTATATGCACTAAGTCATGCATCTTTCACTCACCTTCACCAAGTTTCATGAGTTTTGGGGTTTTCTTGAACCAATTTGTGTCAAAGGGTCTGTCCGTGTGTTCCAAATACCCTGAAAATTTCACTGAAAAAATCAGAATTAGAGGCGGCAAAATAAATTTCACTCAGAAACATTGAACATATTAATTTCATTGACATAAATGTCCTTAGGAATAGTTTTGCTATGTTTTCTTTGAAGTTTGTTGACGCTTGGCATTGTATTAAGTTCCTTAATCAAGGAACATATTATCCATTACACTTTTTTTTCCTTTTAGAATACAGAATATGGTGTTATGCAAAACGCCTTTTATACTAACACTCATTCTTCTCCAAAACTTTATATTCTTGCAAACTGTCTTGTTTCTACCATATCCACACATACTTCATATACTATGCCTTGTTCTTTAAACTTGACACCTTTTTTTTGTTAATCTCATCAACTCCATCCAACCACAACTTTCTTGATCTTCCCCTTTCTTTATATTTGTTTTGTGATTTCAACCACTTTGATTCTCTTTATATGACCAAACCACTTCAAAGTACCTGCTACTTATTTTGTATTTCATTCACATTCATTCAGTACTCATGTATTCTTAACCTCAGATCTGCAGCTTCTTCTACACACTTTCATAAATGAATTTCATTTCATAAATATTTCATTCCCACTGCAGTCATCTTTTGTTTCTTCACATACTTATTTCCATATATGCATATAGGCAAAAACATGTATATACTGTCATTTTTATCTTATTCCACACATACATTCCTCCTAATGCATTATTCACTAATCAGTACCGTCCTATGAGCATTTGTTTGTAAAATTCATCCATTTTCCTCCTTTATTCAACATTTTACCAAGGGATACTAATTCATATATTTTTTTTGTCATAAAATTTATTATAGTTTTGGGATCACAGATTATATGAAATGGAATACTCGCTCATTCAGCTTTCCTTGTCAAGTACAGTGTGTATTTTAATTCTTTATCCTTCCTTTATAACTTTTTAAGTAACTCAAAGGAGCAGATGTATGTAATACTACTTCTTCCTCCTATTTTCCTCACAACAACAACCCTTTGAGGTGGGTTAGGCTAAGAGAGAGTGACTGTCCCAAGTAACTTAGCTGGCTTTCATGTCCAGGACTTGAACCCACAGTCTCCTGATTTCTAGGCTAGCACTTTAACCACCCCACCAAAGTGGCTCTCAAACAGTAATCTTTGATGCATTATTTTTCAGATCCATACTCTTCACTGCATCATGCAATCTAATGTTTGCTGTAGATCATTCTTGGTCCCAGCTGCTAACACACCATTATCAGAATCATTCCTTATATATCTACAAATCTGTAAACAACTAAGAACATATTTTTGCCTATTTTTCTACTCAACGTGAAATTTACTAAGCATTCTTTTGTTGTTTCTACATAGTTTACTTGCCTTATATATTGTTATCACATTCAATAACCAACTGCAATTCCATATTGAAGCAAAATAGTCCATAATGAAGGGTATTAGCTTTATTATACACACATTAATTCAATAAACTTTTCTTTCCACATTCCTGCTGAGCAATTAAAAATCTGGACTGCATGCTGTAAAGTCACACCTCAATTTTGCTTGTTATCACTTCTCATACCATTTCAGTCAGACTGCTGCCAAACACCTCAAACACATTTGATAAATTAATCCACCTATAATGTTCTCTACAAAGGCACATATATTTTAATATTATTAGCTTACTTGTACTGTTACACAGGTGCTATGTGAGTATTCTGGCATTTTTTTTACATTTGAATCTAAAGCACAGTGCAGCCATAAGAACCTCTTAGAAGCATAAGAATATAATTAATGAAGATCACTTGCCTATTTTTTCAGTACATATGGTACAAATATTAATTTTAAAACATGATATTTTAATTTTCCTTCTCCAGCTCTTAATTAAATAAGGAAAAATAGATACCATACAATATCAATATTCAATAGAGCCTAAAATCACAACAAATCAATGCAACTACTTTACCTAATACTGATGAATCAGGAGGGACTGTCTCACCAGAGCCATCTCGGATTATTTCTTTCAACACTCCTCTGTCACCAGTAATACTCTGCATACGGTGACCCAACCACTGGTAAGACTTGGAAGAATGAACATAAGAATATGCTAAGCATAATATTAATCTCTTCCAAAACCAAATCCATCCTGAGCTTTGCATGACTGTTAGCCTTTAATGAATTTACCAATAAAGTGAACTTACTAAAATATTTGCTAAATGTTTTACCTTTGGATAGGCTGTTTGAAGGTACATAGAATATCAGAATAAACTGCAGATACAGATTTAGTGTATTTATTACAATATAATCCCTATTTTCTTGAATTGGGATTGAGGTTTATAACCCTTTTGATTGAGGAAATAGACTGCTTTCAGAGTGTTTTAAATTCCTATTAATTTAATCTGTAATTAGTGGTAATTCATCCTATTTTATTTATTGAGCCAATCGTGTAAAATTTTATCATTGCCGTTCTGTATATTTTGCATTTGGCTTAAATAAACAAACTATTTATTTAAAATTATCAAGAACAACAACCAAAGTGTTGAAAGAGTTTACATATTTTGATATAAAGCACATTCACTTGAATGTGGGTGAAGGAAGGAAAAACATTGGCCAACTCATATATTAGCTTTAATGTTATAAATTCAGTTTTTACTTAGGAGGCAAAGAGTCCATTATGGTTTGTAAATTTTGGTTAATTACTACTACAGTATTTGGGAACTCTAGGCATTTTAATGTGAAAACCCATGCATTTTGAACAGTCCAAGAAACCAACATTATGTGTCCATACATATTTGGTGTGAGGTAGATAAAATAATTTAGTGCAAAGGACCAGCAAAACATCAGAAGGTCCTAGGATTCAATCCCAGGAGTATCCCCCAAAATGATGTGATTTGAGATAAATCTACCAGATTTGGGTCACCAACACACACACACCATCTTCAAGGCCAGCTAGCGACTTGTATATAGGTATGATAGCCTGACACGAAGCAACACCGAGAGCTATCGGGGTCCATTTTCCAAACCACTTTTAGTGGGCCTCCATCCCCGTCAAAGCAGAACGGGTCAGCATAAGCCGCCCTTCTTCCGTCTCGACTTCATCGAAACGCGCAAGCTGCGAGGGTGGCGCCAGCCGTGAAGAAACGGCCGGAGGACACTATGACACCTCTTCCTTCGGCTCACCCCGATATCTCCCACCCCGGTGCCTTCTCCTCCTCGTACACTGCTCCTATTATCCCGCCAGTATCGCTCGCCACTTCGCCTCATCTCCATGGCTTTCCGAAGTACCGTAAGCAGTCGGAGCAATAGGCCTCCCTGAGGCCTGCCCTTTAACCGCCAGAGCAAATGGGAAGGCGTCCCTCCGAATCTTTGCAGTCCTGGACCAATCGGAACAGTCGAGGTCTCAGGCCACCCACCGGCCCAGTCTTACAAAACGCAGCTGCGCGGCCGCTTTTTTTTACTTTGAGGACTTAATTGGACTACTCTGTGGTATCCTGCAAACTGGGATTTTGCAACCATTAACTGTCAGACCCGGCTTCTTCTTGTGTGTAAATGTCCTGTTTATCTCATAGTCCGGTCAGATGGATGTCTGGAGAGTTTAATGCATTGAAATATGAGCAGAAAACTGTAAGATGAAACTATGTGAAGAGCGGAGGGCTTTATATCGTGTTTGTAAACTTCAGGGAAGAGCAGGATAAAAATATAAGGGGCCGTGATCGTCATAATCTTTTTTTGATCTCGGATATGTAGTTTAATGATTGTGCATGGGAAACGTTCTTAACTAGGTCAATTACGCACCTAAGGTGCAACTTGCGAAACAAACTTAGTTTGTGGCTTAGCGTGTTTAGTTTATGGCACAACTCTATTAACTGGGTTGTGAATAGCAATAGCATTCAGTTACACACCTAAGGTGCAACGTGTGAAACACAAGCTTATGATTTGTGGCTTAGCGTGTTTATGGCGCAACTGTATTAACTGGGTTGTGAATAGCAATAGCAATTAGACTTATATATCTCTTCATGATGCTTTACAGTCCTCTGAGCGGTTTTCAGAGTCAGCATATTGCCCCCAACAATCTGAGTCCTCATTTTATCGACCTCAGACAGATACAAGGCTGAGTCAACCTGGAGTGGGGCAAAATCGAACTCACTTCTGAAGCACTGAGTTAGCCCTGCAGTACTGCATTCTAACCACTTCACCACCATGGCTTTTTAATGCAGGCGGTGTCACCTCTGTCTCTTGACATTTTACACGTTTACTTCCACATTAGCACATGGCATATATTCTGTCTTGTCTTTGCTTTCTTGTGCTTTTGAAAATAACCTTGAAGAGGTTTTTCAAACTCCAAAGGTTGTGTTTTGTATTCTCAGCTTCAGTGAGGCTAATACGTTGTTTCAAATGGATTTTGAGCCTTTCTCCCTCATAATCAATATAGCTTCTTTCTCGTTTTCTGCTTTGTAGCACAAAATAAAGTGGGCCAGGTGAGTTAGAGAACTATTTTGTCTGAAAAACAGCACTTTGAGACTGGATAGAGCTGGTCGATCCTTTGTAACTCTATTATGGATTGTATACTCAAAGAACTGATATGACAGAAAGCATGAATTGATATTTAGATTGTTTTGGAGAGTCGAGTGTGGTATAGTATGTAGTTAAGATCCCAGGCTAGAAACCAGGAGACTGTGATTTCTAGTTTTACCTAAAGCAAAGTCAGCAAGACCTTGAACCAGCTACAGTGACGGGTGTCAAACTGGCGGCCCACGGGCCTGATGTGTCACGCGCAGGTCATGCCTACCGCAGCTCTACGAAGGGAAAAAAACACTGCGATACAGCCCATGATGGCAACATGACGTGGCAAGTTTGACACCCATGAGTTACACACTCCCAGCCCTAAGAAGGAGGCAATGGCAAGAAAATTGTAGGGACTGGTCCAAGTAGTAATACCCATGAGCTACACACTCCCAGCCCTACACTCCCAGCTACACACTCCCAGCCCTAAGAAGGAGGCAATTGCCAAGAAAATTGTAGGGACTGGTCCAAGTAGTAATCAGGAATCTAAAACTGACTCAAAGGCACACAAAAAAAGTTGCTTGGGAATGTCTGAAAGCAGGAATTTGGGGTGATTGTTGCATATCATTATAATAAATGTAATGGAACATCCAGAGATGAGTTTGGGGAAAATTGTGTAATTTTCAAATAAATGTACATAAGGGAAAAATTAGTTGGCATAAAGTAGATTTAGATAAACTTATCCTTTTTGTTACCTGATACTTTTACTTTGTTTATAGTCTTACACCTGTTCTGCACCTTCTTACCTTGAAAGGGAGCAGCATAATGGGAATGTATGTATGTTTACAGTATAGAAAACCCAGAAGAGAGCCTTAAAACAACTTGTAATAAAATTCTATAACTTCTAATTTTGTATTGCAAAACATGAAAGTATACTTCTACAGTAAAAAGATTGTAAAATCACTTTATTCAGTATAAAACATTTTAAAACAGTATTGGCTTTTAAACCACTAAAAGTAAATAGAAACCATTAATAGCAAAGAGAAGAGGTGAGACATAATAAGCAGGTGCCAAAATTGAAAAAAAACCTTCACAGTAAACAAATTTAATGCATTAATACATACAGATAGACATTAATGAATATCTCAACCTTTTAGTTATACTTGCATAGTGATAGTGCTAAGTATTGGCTTGCAGTTTTTTTTACAATCTTGGTGAAATATTTACTGCATTCATTATGGTCTTACTTGAAACTCTAGAATAGAAATATTATTTTGGACATTTTAATAACTAGCACTGTCTAGAAAATCCTACATATCTAGCCTTTCAGATTTGTAAAACTTGCTAAAATAGGTAACAATGGAGGAAAAAAAAAGACTGAAAAGCAGAAAGAAGAAAAAAAGTGGCCCTTTGAAATAAATTGCCTGGCAGGCTTCCCAGAAGCAGCCTAGAGGCAAAGTGAGATGTTTATTCCAAGCAATAGATTCTGAGCATCATTTCCTAGAATGCCAGTTGAACTCCTCCATAGGCCACAAACAATGCATCACAAGGAAGTTATTCTGCAAAAACCCACTGAAAACAATGTGTGTTCAACTGAGCCCCTATAATTTTGGACTAAACTATCCTTAAACAGTGGAAAGTATAGATGTCATTGAGATACATTTTGGCATGGAGTTTGTTCTATTGCTTTATATGTAGTCTTGATTTGGTCCCTTAAAGCTAGGATGCCAAAACTAAACAAGAATTAAGTAGTCAAGGGATTGACATAGCATGGTGGCCACAACTGCAGATACAATCTCGATATGAGAAAGATGCTAAAATGTATGGCTTTTATAAAGAATTAACAGAATTAGATCAGATATTAACAGGAACAGATGAAAAATTAATAAAGAAAATATATAGCTATCTATTATCAAAATGGAAGGTGAGCAAGTAAAGGAGACAATGATAGTATGGGCTAAAACTTTTGGTTATACAATAGAGTTAGATAAATAGCAGAAATTGTGGGGTAGAAATTATAAATTAACGATGTCAACGGCATATAAAGAAAATCTTTATAAAATGTTTTGCAGATTGCACTTTTCACCCACAAGGTTGGCAAAGAAGTTTAAGGACATGTCCGCTAAATGATGGAAATGTCATCAGATACCTGGCTCGTATTATCATATGTGGTGGACATGCCCAAAAGCAAAAAAGTAATAGACAAAAATACATACATGGTTGGAGGAAATGATAAAGCAACATATAGATTTAAAACCAGAAATATTTTTGTTGGGCATTTTACCGGATAAATATAACAAGGGGAATACATATTTGATTTTACATGTATTAACTGCAGCTACAATTGTATTTGCACAACAATGGTAAAGTGAAGAGATCCCTACAGATGAAAATATGATAAAAAAATACTAGAATATGCAGAGACGGATAGATTAACACTTATAATTAAGGAAAAGAAAGCAACTGAATATTTTTGACCCGGGACTTATATTATCAATGGTTAGCTAATAAAAACAGAAGTTAGAAACATGGAAATATAAGGAGAGGATTAATGATATAAGGGTGATTTGTTAAAATGAATAAGCAAATTTTATTATTATTGTTATTATAGAACTAATGCCAATGTGATGAACATTGTTGTAAAGATTTTGATTACTATTTCCTAAAACTATTTGTACCCAGAATAACACACTGTTTAACTGAAAATGGAATTTTTACATGTTATAGAATAAAATTAAAAAACTTTTATAGAAAAAAAAGCCAGAATGCCCTTACATAGTCAGGTGCACTAAAAACAAAACAGACCTGAAGCAGGTTTCTAGAATTCTTTACATTGAATGAGTACTATTCAGTTTTGTTTGCATTTATTGCTCCCATGAAGACAGTATGGAGCTCACCCTTGACGCAATAGTAGCAAATGGAAACTTCCTATTATAATTTGGTGGGCTCATCAGTATAGGTGCAGTCATTCTCAGTCTGCAGCATTTTGGGAGTAGGTATTATAATGGGTAAGTTGTTATGGATACCCCGCTCATGCCAACACATGTCCAAAATGGGATATAACTTGCCTTGGAATTCTGCTTGGAAAGTATAGATTGGTATCAGCTCATCTGGGCTGTCAGCATTGTAGAAGGTTAATTCTCCCTTCTCATAGTACAGATAGACCCCAATTCGTTGGGGTCGGGCTGAAATTGGCAAAACCAATCTGCTGGTATTGAAGGCCTCATATACTTTGCCCTCTTTCAAGCCAATGAGCCACGCCCCATTTTCTGGATTCTTACTCAGTTTGCCTTTACGGCTGACTGTACCCTTGATGATGCCCAAGCGCCAGTGACTCTTGGAGCCCACAATAATCTCCCAGTAATGCTTTCCCGAGGAGAAGCCCTTATTAGCCAGGATACAATTGCTGAAGTCAAAGCGGTCAGGATTGCTGTCTCGCCGTTGGAAGAACAGGCCATATTTCACCATGGTATTCTCCTTGGACAGCTCGAGCATAGGGTGAGCACTCATTGGGTCCAGCTTCAGTGTTTCTGGAGCTATGAGAAGGTAAAAATCAAAGCTCTTTGAGGAACCCCGAGTAATATTCAGAAAAATCAGCTGAGGTGATCAAACCACCTTTATATGAACAGAATAGAATAGAGTAGAGTAGTAGAATAGAATAGAATAGAATTCAATTCAATTCAATTCAATTCAATTTTTCATAATTGTCAGAAAGTGATTGCAGAACTCAGGAAACAACACTATCAAAACCCATTGCCATTTGCTAGCTTTTCAGTCTCAACCCCATTTCTCTGATACCTGAAAAGCAGAAATGCATGATGAAGACACAGATTCACAAATGTTTTAAGTTGTATGTAGAAGTGGTTATGAAATAGCCTCCCCTCTTCCTCTCCTCCAGCGGCAGCCATACCTGGAAGGACTTCACGGAGCAGACGCTTCCACACCATCATCTTTACATCCTCTTGGTGGAAGTCAGGCTGAAAAGAAACTGCACTGTATATGCCTTCAGCTGGGTGCTGATAGGAAAGTTCAGACCTGGATATGTATTAATTTCTGTTAATATTTTCCCCCACATTCAAACACTTCATAAATCTGCTTTTAAAGTATTCAATTCCTATCTTCTCATATTAATTGATGGGACTGAAAGTTCTGAGCAAGAACTCAGAACATAAAAGCAGTTACTTTATCCTTCTGCAGGAAGGTGCATATATATGAGAACCTTGGTTCAGTGGAAGAATATAATTTTGAAGACAGAAAGCACATATCTCAAGAATCCCATTTAGAAGATCTGGGAAATATTTCTCCATTCTTGAAAAATTACTTCATAAAATCACTCTTTGTCTGGAAGCCTAGAATTAAGGAGTTTGGGGCTGGAAATGAATAGTATTAAGGGTACTTCAAATTCTCATAATTTCACAGCCATCAGCTTTGCAGGAGTTTGCAATCCATTGCAAATTTATCTCATTAAATTTGGGTGAACGTGGCAAAGCTTACTTCTGAGTAAATATGCTTCAGCACATTGGAATTGCTGAAACATGTCTCAGTATTCTTTGCTGAGAATGTGGAAGATTGTACACATATTTTGTTTTTAAAAAAGCATGGATTCTGTTACCGTGCTTCTTAATAAGAATTTTGAAAGAGCTAACAAATGTATCTGCTCAACTCTTCCTTGGCACTTTTTCTGTAAGGGCATTCTTTACAACACATCTTAGAATGATAATGTTTTGTTTCTCTTTCATACACTCTTATTTTACATACCTGGAGGGAAGAGATCCATATTTCTGTAAAGAAATAGATGTAGACAGATTTAGTGCACTTGTATTATTTAAATGTATACTGAAGACTGTGTAGAGGGGAGTAAGATGGGAGAAAATGAATGGAACTATTGAGTTCTGTGAGCAATTGGAATCCCTATTTACTCTTGTAAACCTTGGAATCCTTGCACACTTACTGTATGCATTCCTTAACTGCAACAGAACTACAGGCCCTTATTTGTATGTACTCTTCAAAATCCAGGCTGTAAAGAGGCACCTAAAACTTTCATGACTATCTGGAATTATGCCTACCCTTAGATCAGGGTGGACGACCTTTTTTTAATATCAGCTATAATTGATTTCTCTAACCATAATTGCACAAAGCGAACCGTAGAGTTCTCTGCCATTTTAAAGAAGGAAAATATGAAAACTTAAAATAGGGTTCACATATAGTATAAAAAAGTAAACTCCAAATTCTTCCACCAAGCTTGAGGAAAATGAGAAATCCTATCCTTAATCTGTGTGATCTGTGTGATGTAAGCTTGCCTACTCTGCATCATTGCTCTGCTTCTAGGGCTCTTGGCCCTTCATAGTATGGAAAGTGCAAGTAGTCCTCGACTTACAACCACATCTGAGCCCAAAATTTATGTTGCTAAGTGAAAAATTTGTTAAGCGAGTTTTGCCTCATTTTATCACATTTCTTGTCACATTTGTTAATCACTGCCATTGTTAAGTTAGTAACATGGTTTTTAAATAAATCTGGCTTCACCATTGACTTTGCTTGTCAGCAGGTTGCAAAAGGGGATCACATGACCCTGGGACATTGCAACCGTCATAAACATGAGTCAGTTGCCAAGTGTCTGAATTTTGATCATGTGGCCACGGGGATGCTGCAATGAACGTAAGTATGAAAAATGGTCATAAGTCACTTTTTACAGTGCCATTATAACTTCAAGTGTTTACTAAATGAACTGTTGTAAGTCGAGGACTACCTATACTGTAGTTCAATCATCCAAAGATTTAGTCTCCTAATAGGCAATACTACTCTTCCATATGCCTAGGCCTTTACGCGGCAACAAACTGCGAGGCAAATTTGGACTGTTAATAGGTGCAAATTTCTAAGTCTCTCTAGGATCCTCAGATTCCAGTATGCCTCTTTTGGTCTGCTTCTTACTTCTGAGTAAGCATCCTGAGCAATTTTGATTTTCTCTGCTGCTGGCAGCACATCTTAACATGTCCCTGGTTATTTATAGCACGCAGATAGACAACCATACCTGTATGAAATCCAGCTGGTTTTCATTGTTGAATTTCTCCAGGGAGTTCTCCAGCTCCTTTAGCTTCTGAAGAGTGTCTGCTCTCTGCCTCACCTGAACCTCAATAGAGGCAATGATACGGGTTGTTTTCCTTTCTATTTGCCCCAGGAATTTGGCCTTCTCTTCATCAATATACCTATGCAGATCCTGGAACTGCTTTCTGACTACCCACTTGAAGACATCAGATTCATTCTGTATGGGACAAAATATCACAAGTATCACCAGAGCAACTGGTATTGCTATAATAATAATATATTATTATAATACTAAAATGTGAGAAATCTGATGGCCATCTCAATGTAATCTCTAATGCTGTCAGCCACTCCTACTTGCAATCTTAGCTCAGGAGTCAACTGCTTTGCAGTATCAGTTATGATAACTAATGGGCAGAAATATGACAAATCTTTATGTCAGTCGTTCATGTCTCACCAGCGTGAGATACGTCGATCCTGAGATGTTCAATTTGCACACTAAAGAATTTGATATAGTATTATTTCCCTCTTTTACATACCTGTTACATACCTATCCAATATTCCTCCTCCCTTCAACAATTATTAATTGGATTATGGGACTAGATTGGATTTGTAATTCCTTACAGGAACAATTTGTGTTCCTTTTTCCATGCAGCCTAAACTGCTTAGCTTATGCTACACAATTTCCATTAAGAAGGGACACAAGGACAAATGAGCTAATCTTTTGGCAAGAAAAGACTGGATGCAAACACAACCTAGTATTTTCCTATTAGTGAATACTCTGTTACTGAGTCCAAATGTTGCAGTATAAACCATAATGTGGGTGGTTAATTTTTGACCTAGCATATTTTGGGAACTCTATTATTTTTAACACATGATTTATCAGTTGGTGAATTATGCAAACAGTGTTTAATTAAACAAACTATTATTAAATTAGTAATAGCTTGGAGTAATACATCTCCAGTCTATGAATCGAGTTGCCTGCCAAACTGAATTAATGACAAATAACTGGTGACAGAAAAGAATGAGAAAGGTAGATTGCATGTACAGATAGTTCTCAACTTCCTAATGGAGCCTGCACATGACAATTGTAAAGAGGGTCACCCATATGATTTAACCAATTTTACGAACTTTTTTGCCGTGATCGTTAAGCAAATGCTGCAATTGTAAATTGAGTATTGCAGTCACAAAGTAAATGCTATGGTTGTAAATTGAACCCATTGTTTGCTATGGGCTGTTTTTGCCAAAAACTGTAAGCAAATGCCAGGTTTCGGGGGGAAACATCGTAAAATGTCATGTGACTGCAAGACGCTGCAAATGGCCATAAATGCAGGCTGCTTGCTGAGCGCCTGGTCATGTGACCGTGGGGGGTGGATGGGCCAGCCACTGGAATTTTGGAACTGGGTTGTTCCAACTTTAGAGCGGGTCCGTTAAGGACTACCTGTATTAGAAGAGTTCTCATTCATCAGTGAAAGGCAACACAATAGCGCATCTGACTATAAGCAAAAAAAGACAGAAACCATCACTAAGTAATCACTTTCATAGAGGTGGGAACAAGAAACATGTAAAAAGATTTGAGTAGTGTTTCTAAATATAGAGTTTCTAAATAGTGACTTCTTTACTTCAGTACAGATTACTTATCAGAATTTCTTGTAATTATGTGAAGGCACTTAATCATTTCCAAATATTGGCTGTTGGATGAAATGTAATACGTAGCAACTCAGCTGTTTTATTCTATAGAATTGCTGCTGGGATCCTCTCCACTACGTGATATAATTCAGATGGCTATTTCCAGGGAGTTTTTGTGACAAGTAACGTGACTACCTGATTGGACATTCTGTGTCTATAGTGGTTGGCAGTGCACTTATTTAGAATTTTTCAGATGTGACCTAATGTCCTCAAGAGCAAGATTAGGAACTGAAAAACACCTAACTACTGCCATTAATCCAACAAAATCAATATTGACAATAAATGTCAGGCGCTTTGAAAAGAATTCCAAGGGTGACTTTATTGTGAGCTAATTTCCTGGAAGGATTTTCTGTTAAGTCTATCTAGAATTCTGTTGGCAAAGATGCTGGTCAACTTACTAAACTAAATTATTCTTTTTTTCACCTGAATGTTTTGGCTTTTCCTATTCTTAATTAGTTTGAAATCATTATAGTTTATTAAGCATATCCTCTTTTTATTTATTTTATTTATTTTATTTATTTTTACATTTATATACCGCCCCATTCCGAAGACTCTTGACTTGGACTTCCTCAGAAAAACTAACAATTATATTTTGTTCTTTTATGTGATTTAATATTCAGCCCCGAGATTTAGCTGAATGTAGGAACTAAAGGAAAAAGACAATATGTATTGAATCATATTAGATATTATTCCACAGAGATTTAGGGTTGTTTTTCCCCCCTGGAAGCGTTAGGAATAGGAGGATAATTTTCACAATTTAGTAAAGTGCTGGATATACATAAGGGTCATTTTACCTTGATTTGTTTGTGGATTCAGGGTGTTTTATGTCAAAAATCTAAAATGAGCAGTTAAGCAACAGTGGGGGTGGTGGCTTGTGATTGCCTGGGCAAAGCTCTACAATTTTATGGGTAACATTTCAAAAGTGGTTTGCCATTGCCTACTTCCTAAGCTAAGAAAGTATGACTAGCCAAGGCCACACAGGTGGCTTTGTACTTAAGACAAGACTAGAACTCATAGTCTCCCAGCTTCTAGCCTGACTTTTTATCCACTATACCAAATTGGCTACTGCCTAAGTCAGGATTCCCCAGCTTCCCTGAGGCCAGGTACTAGGCTGCGGCTCATTGGGAACCGGGCCTTGCAAGCAGCAGGCGAGCGCATGAAGCTGCATTTGTGCAAGTGGCGTGCGTGTGCTTGAAGCCATCCCCTCGCCACCACACCATCGCTGGCACCACCAGTCTGCAGAGCCGGAAAGGTTGGGGACTGGTGGTCTAAGTAATGAAGCAACTGAAAAATGTCAGGTAATTTCGTATATGAAACTAGCAAGATTCACCCCTCTTAACTGAGATAAACATAACTGCCAAAGGTACCTTACTCATCCCCAAACACTCAAGAATATATAGCAGATAATCACTAGAAAACTAAAATTAATTGTAAAATATATCTAAAGATCCATACCTTCCCTTCAATGTACTTATTTATTGTAATAATAGTATTATGAGCCAGCTAGGCATGGTGGTTAAGGCATCAGACTAGAAACTGGGAGGCCATGAATTCTAATCCTACCTTGGGCACAAAGCCAGCTGGGTGACTTTGTACCATTCACTTTCTCTTAGTTCTAGGAAGAAAGGAATGGTGAGCCACTACTGAGAATCCTTCCCAAGAAAACTGGCCCGACAGTTGTCCAGACTGATCTGGGAATCAGTCACAAATGTACAAAGGAAAAAAAAACCCTCATAATATTATACCCACAGTGATGCGTACAAGTTGGATGAAAAGAAAGACAAGCAAGAAAGTCACTGACATAATGTGATCTGCCTGTCTAAGCTCACCGTAATGCGAGTTCTGTTATTCATCAATTTGCTGACGTGTTCATCAAGGCTTTTTTTCTGCTGTTGCACATCTGTTATCAACGTGGAGAGTTCCTCCTGAAAAAGCAGAATTGTATTAGCTAAACTTGTGGGGAAAGGATGTAAGAGAAACAAAACTAAGTTTATCCATTTTAATATATATTTTTCAAAGATGACCCCCAAATGCTTCTTAAAGCTCATAAGGAGGGCCAAAAGAAACGTGACTGCTCAATTACAGTAGCTATTAGGAGACGTTCAGATTTGAAAAAGAGATCACATGAAGTAACTTTCCACTAACATTTTGAGTCATCTATATTAATGACTATCATCAAATCCCCAGGAACTCACTCAGTCTAGGGTCATCAGATCCTTCAAACTGGATATGCAGGATTTAGGGTATATTTAATATTCAAATAGGCACAACTAATCTTTCTACCATGAAACTATAGTGCCTTATTATAGAATATGAATTCCGCAAGGGAGTGTTTAATCTGACTCAGTGGCTCCTTTTTTCATAGCTTACATTTAAAAGAAAGGAAGTTTTATCTCTTATCTCACTCAGTATCAGGCACTCATAGGCACTGGGAGTGCTGCAGTTAGTTTTTATATTTCTGTGAATCACCCTCATTGTAACAGTGTTATCCATTGTTTTCTATTGCTGCCCTTGATCACAGGGTACTATCACCCATGTTCCTTACGCTTACATAATTCCCACCGTTTGAAAACATTACCCAGACAGAAAGGACTTAGGATATATAATGTGAAAAGAGAGCTACAAAAATTCTGTTAGGGAAAGTATAGTTTTCTGCCTCATAATAGCTACACCACATTTTTTTACTAGAATTCATGTGCTTCATTAATTTTACAAAGAACTTTCCCTTAAGTATGTGAAAAGTTCTTAGTTTGGATCACACCAAGATTCACCTAATCCACTAATCAACAGGTACAAGATGGCCCACCCAAAATTGCCAGTCGTCTCGGTTCTGCCTATGGTGTCAAAGCCAGGGATGTCAAACTTGCTTCATCACGGCAGCGTCACATGACGTATCGGGACTTTTTCCCCCTTCGCTAAACCGGGCATGGGCATGGCCAGCATGTGACACATCTGGCCCGTGGGCCGTGAGTTTGACAGTCCTGGTCTAAGCCCTCACTTCATCTGTGCAGTCATACACATACATACACATTCCAAGCACCTGCCTTCATCCTGCTGTAGACAGTGGAGATGGGCATGACTTTATGCTGCTGATGGGTGCCAATGGTGCCGCAGAGGCCACAAATCACTTCCTGGTCTTGCTCACAGAAAAGGCTGAGGGGATTGTGGTGGTCAGGACAAGACTTTTGGTTATCCTCTGAGTTGCCTATGGTATGAATTGCCTCAATGATGCGAGCCAAGTTGACATTGGGTGGTGATCTGCTATAGTCCACAGCCTTTCGGCATACTGGGCAAAGGAACTGCTTCTCCAGATCACCTGACAGAGATACTACACAGGACTTGCAGTAAGAATGTCCACATTGTAGCATCAAGGGCTCTTTGAAGAACTCTAAGCAAATGGGGCATATCAGCTGGTCTTCAAGTTGCTCAATGCTCAATTTCCGGGCCATTTGGCTGATTTACTTAAGATGAATGCCCAGAGGGAATAGACACCAGATGTAGGATGCAGCTGAGTAGAAGATAATAGCTCTTCTTATCTCCTGCAGTAGGCAATAAAAGGAAGGATAAAGAGATTAATACAATCTTAGGGCACAGGAAGAAACAGGTACCGTAGTCTAGAACATACACTGAGGAAAGTAATAACAAACTAAGTTTAAGGAATTTAAGAACTTCTGGATGTCAAAGGTTTTGGGAGGAAGAAAGCTGACAGAGTAATATTCAGGTAACTGCTATTCCACAGCTATTAAGATGAACAAAACAACTTCTGTCCTCCTTTGCTACTTCATTTTGGAAACATTAAAATAATTATTTTGGGGGCTCCTCAGCTACTGTTAGTTGCCAAAGAGTAATGCCTAAGTATTCTGAGAAATTCTGCTATAGAGTTGATAAAATACAGGTAGTCGTCATCTTAACGACCACCACTGAGCCCAAAATTTCAGTTGTTAAGTGAATTTGTCTCATTTTACAACTTTTCTTGCCACATATGTTAATAACTGCCACTGCAGTTGTTAAATTAGTAACATGGTTGTTAAGTGAATCTGGGTTCTCCATTGACTTCGCTTGTCAGAAGGTTGTAAAATGACTTGAACACTGCAACTGTCATAAATATGAGTCAGTTGTCAAGCATCTGAATGTAAATCATGTGACCATTGGGATGTTGCAATGGTCAAAGTGTGAAAAATGGTCATAAGTCACTATTTTCAGTGCCATTGTAAGTAAATGAACAATTGTAAGTCGAGGCCTACCTGAAATGGCATAGATTTTGCTTATATTGTTGATAAATGTATGATTTATTTAGGGCATTTAAATTACAGGCCAAAATATAAATGATCTGGCAGTATAAATGCCCGGAAAGAAATATGGGAGAGGAATGAGGTTTGCACATTTGCACAACAGATATATCAGGTATTAGAAGAAGGTAATGTTTTAAATTTTGTACATTTTGTTGATGTCCAAATTCAGTTCTGTGAATCATGCATGTGTCCTTTCCACCAAACTGCAGACACATTTGGAAGCTGTTTGTATTACATTTGCTCTCTGTAGATACACACACACACACACACACACACACACACACACACAAGAAGGAAAATTGTTGACAAGCTAAGAAACTAATAATTAAAACTTTAAGGCAGTTAAGAGATGATGGTTAAAAAAGAGAATAGGTTTAAGGTAGCAGGGACACAATTAAAAAAAAGAGAAATAGAGAGA
>JANHFL010006893.1:225139-235438 GCA_032468155.1 Oxyrhabdium leporinum | reverse complement strand
TTGCAGGAGACTCATCCCGCATGTGGGGTGGAGCTGGAGAACTGGGATGCACCTTGTGTCCCACAATGGCCAACCTGACCCTGGGCGAACCAGTTGTTAAATTATTTGAATCCCACCACTGGTACCAAGGGTACGTTGTCTTTTGTTAAGAGAAAAGGCAGGCACTCAGCAGCTGGTTAATAAGGTTTTCTGCATGATGGTTTATCTATTAGTTAATTAGGTTGATAGGGTTTTTGAGCAACCAGGTATACTAATTTTGTCTTAGTTAACAGGTAGATCAAACTAAGTCATTCTGTAAAACAGGACTTTATTTCATGATGAGTGATGCTTTTTTGTTCCCAAATCATTTTATCATTTCAATGACTATTTCTTCATGGATAGCGAGCAATTCTGTGTGCTGAATGTTAATGTTGCTAAATCTAAAAAGTATTGCCTTTTTTCCCTATTCTTTTTCTTCATAGTATTTTCTATGCTGTTCTGTGGAACTCCATAAATGTATTTTAAACAGTTTATTGGATTTTGAATTGTATTTGGGCTGAACAGCTTTTGTACTAGTCCTTTAAATGTTCCTTCAGATCCATTACACATCTTGTAGGAAGGTGTCTCTTCCTGAGATATAGAAAAGCTTTTGGAAAAAAAAAAGGAAGATCTGCTCTAAATTGTATTCCTGGGGTTGTTGTTTGTTGTTTTTTTTTTGGGGGGGGTAGGGGGTAGGGAATAGAGTCTCACAGAAATCATAATATAGAAATCAGACTCCCACAGTATAGAAAATAAATTGGAACCAGGACTATAACATTTTATTATGTTAGTATCTTGGATACTAAGCATCATATTTTCTTTTTCCTACATCTATTTGCATATATGTTTATTTAGGACAGGCAATAAAATCAGTTACAAATGATTACTGTTAGTCTTCATACATTTAATTTTCTGTTATTCAGAGCCAATATACCTGAGATTACTGAACAATCTACTCCTTTAACATTTTATTTTCCCTTTTATAATGTTGAGGTTTCACTAAGTCCCCATTAGAATTCATGATACGTAGCACTTTCCTGCGTATCTTTATCAATTTATTATCTTTGGTCTTCAAGATTTCCCTTGGTTCGATCTCTCCAGTACACTGTTCAATCCCACAGAGTATCTCCTGTACAGAAGTGCCAGTCTTCATTAAGAGCACATCTGAAACATAAACGCAAACGTTATACAAAACTAATTATGCAAATTAGGTCAATGATGAATTATGTAAATTAATAGTTGAATAAAAATTTTAACTGTGAACAAAAACACAGGATTTCGCATGGAAAGATAAGTGAATAAGTGAAGGACAGAAAATATAGGATAAGAATAAATGGATAATAAAACATTATTGCTAGAAATGGAAGTCTCATGGGGAAGGATTTTTAGTTGTATTGTTTGTGTATTTGAAATGCGAATGCGCATGCGCGACCAGCGAACTCTTGCCAAAGCAAGAGCAGCCCGCCTCTGCTTAGAATGGTACAAAATAAAAAAGTAGTCAATATATTTCTTATAGAGATATCATGAATTCTTAGCTCAGGTTCCACAGCATGAATTTGGCTTTATCATTTTGCAGCAATCTGTAATTCTAACACAGCACTGTGTCTAGAGGGAATGTACAAACCTGGTATTGAGATTCCTTAAACCGGCTGTGCCAAATATGTCTCACAAATGATAGAATTCCCACTGAGGCCATAAAATGCTTATGCATTCCTTAAAATCATTATAAAATAAAGGTATTGGAAAGGAAAACAAGACGCTGTGATTTTATTGGTTTATTTTTGAGGTGTTTATTTTTATCACTCTTATTTTTATAGAATGACATATATATTCAGCAATTTCTTTACTATAAAGCATTCTTAAAATTATCACTTCCATAAATGCTTACACAATGTAAATAATCAAAATATAAATTATCGTTTAAACTATTAAGCAAGTGAAACATTTAAATCAGTTCCTTTTGAATTTGAATAAATTTCATTTCTATATACAAATAATAAAAACTATTTGGGAGTTTCAATTCTGTATAATTTGTAATAATTTGGTCTAGTCGCTAAAGCACCAGGCTAGAAAGTGGCCATGACTTCAATTCCTACTTTAGCCATGAAATTCAGCTGGATGACTTTCAGCCAGTTACTCTCTCTCAGCCAACCCACCTCACAGGGTTGTTGTTATGGGAACAATGGGAGGAAAAAGGTGTGTTGGATATGTTCGCTGCCTTGAGTTATTTGTAAAAACAATAAAGGCGTATACAAATAAATCAATGATAATCATTTATAATAATTACACCCTGTTATTTAATACCTTTTTCAAATATGTTACACATATTTCTTACATATGCAGAAAAGAAGCCCCAATGACCTCAATATATGTACAGGAATGTGAAAGCATTTTTCAAAAATAAAATTGAAGCAGGAGTTAGAAAGATTTCAGAATTTTTGATCGTATTACATTTTACATTTTTTTTAAAAAAAAGTTGTATAAATAAATATATGTGAGACAGAGGATACATTTTTCTCAAACAATTGTCCGTGTTTTCTTTGGGACGTCTTCTTCACCCTTTGTAAAATGAGGTTATAGCCACACTTTATTGTTATTAGGTTATTTTGCCTAGACTGAGAGTAGGGAATATGTCCAAATCATACAATTATTGGCAATTCTTGGGATTCCCATGGATCTTCCTTTAAACACATATTTTTTCTAACTCTGCTAGTAGGTTCACAAGACCTAGGACTGGCATATTGTCAAATGTTTTTAGAATTCAGCAGAATGTTTTAAAAAGATCTGATTTGCCATTTTGGAACCTTAGGAACCTGTTTTTTGCAAGACAAGATTTCCACACCCTAACCTTCTGCATAGCAATCTTCTTCAAGCATAGTAAAAAGTTTTTATATTGGAAATCTGTGTTATAAAACTTAAGGTTTTATTAAAAAAACATACATATGTAGAACTTTACTAATTGCCTATATCCCTACCCCAATACCAAAGTGTAAGGACCAACGTATACAATGCTTCTCGAACTGTGAGAAATAGAGATTGCAAATAGGCTCATTCAGAGATTGCAAATAGTCACAGAATATTGTGTAAAAATAAACTGCAGATAAATGTGATCTATTGAAGAAATTATTTGTATTCAATACAATATTTGCTCTAACAATTATTCAGGCCTCACTTCTAGAATAAAGGCATCATGCCCAGAAACAAGCCAATGTACAATATGATAAATTCTGTTCACCTTAGTGACAAACAGTTCAATAGTCTCTCAAAATATTGGCCTGAAGAGTCACATCTAGCTCTACATTCAATAGAAACAGAATGAACGGTGGTATGGGAGCAAAAGGATAACAAAAGACTATCCTCCATATATGATCTAGCAGATGTGCAAGGGAGAGCAAAGGTGGCCCAGAGTACATGCTAAATCTTTGCACCCAGATCAGATCCAGCCATTCAGGAATCAATTTACTAAGATGGATCCAGGAAGCTATAGGATACAGAAGGCTATAGGATACAGCTTACGCATTCCTTAAAAACAAGACCATCCTTTCCTGTTATTATGTAAGTGCTGTGTGATCCTAAGGAGAAAAAAAATGCTTTAAAGAATTGCAGGTAGGCATTTTGTTTGCGCTCCTGTGTCCTCCAAAGCACCTTTTCCATTGTTTTTCCCAACGGATTGCATATACCTAAAAAATAGTGCTTTGCAAATTTCATGTCAGGCAATAAAATATAATTTGCTTTCAAAACTTTTTAAAGGAAAGGAGAAATCTGGAGAAATTTTCATGGGGAAAGTGTACTTTCCATGCCATGTCTTCTTCTAATTTTTTACACTTCCCTTTTTTTATTTTATCACCGTTGCCTCCTATGCTTGAAAATCTCCTACATGTTTACCAGACCGTGCAGTTTTTTGCAATTGTAGTAATTTCAAAGAAAGCTTGAATACATCACTTCCTTGAAGCTGCTTTGCAAAACAACATGGCTTTTTGTTTGAAAGGAGAAACAACACAGCTGCCTTGTTTTGCTTTGTGCTACATCACAGATGTCAAACTCGCGGCGTCACAATGCTGTCACATGACATTTTGCGATATTTTTTTCCCTTCATGAAACTGGGATGGTTGTGGCCTGGCATGATGCATCTGCACCCAGGCTTCCAGTTTGACTGCCACCCTTGTCAGCTACATCCTCTTCCACAGCACAAAACCGTTTCCAACCACTGCAAAGACCAAAAGAGGCTGCAGAATGGCAGAGAACATCTTAATGAGGCAACTAGCTTCATCTTGTAAAGGTCGCTCAATCTCTTTGGCAGTCTCCCTACTAGAAAACATCCTTTATGTGACAATAGCTCTGAATACATTTTTGGCTGGAGAGTAGAGTAAGTAATATCTGTAAGAATAGAAAATGAATAGCACCCATGTGAAAATGTTGATAGGATCATGCTTAAAAGGGAAAACTTTAAAGAGAATAATTCAGCATTTTAGTATATAGATTACTATTGTATTTTACACCCTTATATTTTCACTTAACAATTTAATATATTTTAATTAATAAGAATTAATAATAAAATATCACATACTTCAGAAAGTATAGTTCTGTACAAAAACCAGACACCTTTTGGTGAAGCCAAACATAAAATTTCACTCTAGAGGTCAGTGTTGTGCATAGATCAACATTTATCTAAAGGCAGAAGAGAAAATTATCCAGATGAGTAATTTCCCTAGTTATAATCTTATATACAGGCAGCTCCCTCCTACTGAATTCAGAAAGATTGAACAAAGCTGTTAATCTAGAACTGCAAGATTTCTAATCTTACTAAGGCAACCTCCATTTTTATGGATATTGATTTGAGGGAATTGCAAATGTATACACATAAACCATACACATAAATAGCAGATTTGCCATATGCTTCAGTCTGCATTCTCACACTCAACAAAATATATACTTGCCAGTTTGAAAAACTCTTCCGTGCATTATGCTACCAAGACAAGTAACATTTATTTGTTTTGATAGTGCTAACAGATGCTAGCTGGAATATTGAGAACTTTCTCTGGGGCTAGAGAAGAACTTTCTTTGGCCTAAGCCAGGAGATCATTTAGTCACCAAGTTCGTTTTGTTTTCAGCTTCATATTTAAAATATATTTAGGCTGGAAGCATTTTCTTATCTGGGGTCAGTGGTTCAGCTCCTATTTGGTAGCCAGAGTGCTGAGAACGATTTACAACTTTTGTTAAAATACAGCAAAGGGTCATAAGCTCCACCTTTTTTTTACATGTTCCAATGGTCAGTAGATGTGTATAGGGCTTGAATCGCAGCAGTATGATGTTCCTTTACTCCTTCTGGCCTCCCCTTTGCCCCCTTTGCAGATGCTACTGTTTGATTTACTATTTTTTATGTTGCAAATGGAGTTGCTTTAGAATTACTACAAGAGTTTATGAAATTTGCATTATAGTTGTATTCAATTTTTGTCGACCAGTAAAACTTATCTTTCCTGGATCTCCCAGATCTGCTTAAGAGGCAGGTGTGTCTGCGAAATACGGTCAAAAAAGTCAAGACACAACTATGGCTGAATTCCACTCATTTTTTACATGTTTCACACTCATTTTTTACAGCACAGAGGGTGAAACTTCAATCATACTATTGTGCCTGACATCTTGACTTTTTTTGACCAAACTAAGAGGACATCCATGTCTACATGCTATCAAAGGCCTGTTCTGGAAATCATTAAATCATAGAGCTTGAAGGGATATTAAAGGAATATCAGAGACAATCTAGCCCATTTTCCCAGAATCATTTGGAATTGGTCAGCCTATAATCTGAATAAATAAATAAATGTTGCTAATAGTGTTATATATTATGACATACGTTTTGTTGTTGTTGCATAGTAAAAATAATGTTTTTGAAGCCATGCCAAAACAACAATAACAAAATATATTAATATGCCATATGCCATATGGGAGGAAAGAAGTAATCAACAGGTCTGTCTTCAACTCAAAATTTCTCCTTGGAATGAGATCATCATTAGTCATCTCAATCAAGGTTCTTGGATGAACACTGAGATCCTTTTTAATATTAGCTGAGCAATTCAGGACCAGCAAGAAAGATCTCAGGACACAAATTTGTTTTAATTAAACTGTAAGTCTACACAACTGTGCTATAAAGTATATTAAAAATATAATCAATTATAGTAAAATGAATAAATTTAAGTAACTCAAAGCAAAGTGAAATAGTGAATAAGTGAAAATAAGAAACATTAATTTCAATTTTACACCCACTTACTCAAATTATGCTCAATTCAGAACAATTTACAGCTGTCCAAGTACTTTGAACCAATTCTTATCATGCTTAGCCAATGTGGCTTAAGGGAGTTGACACCTACATGAGTATCGCTTTGCTGATCTATAGTACTGCAACAATTCTAGCTGCAAAAACAGATCATCAGTATATTTAAATTAGTATTTTTTTTTAAGTTTTAGAGGCTGAGTTTTAAAATATTCATGAGTAGCATGAGGATCTTATGGGACGGTGTCTGCAGTTAAGATCGTTCCAGCTGAAATAAGTCTTACTTCTTGGCTGTGGAGGCAAAGTACATTGATCCATGGACAATTTAAACAACAAGACTCACCCAGACAAGTGTCAATATTTGAAATGGGAGAAGCAGCAGCAGTTTGGATTGCAAAACAATTTTTTGGGTGGGAAGGGAACCAGCTAGATGTTAGCTTTTAAAAATTATTATATTTTTGCATTTGTGCATGTTAATATGGGAGCCTATGAAACATGTACCTGATATTTCTGATATTTAAAAAGAACTACTACAAAAAATATTTTTTTTTAAATGTGATGTTTGTATTGGCTGCTCATTGTTCATTAACATTAAGAAGAAATTCTGCTAGCATTTATTATCCTGTTTAATGTAGAACATGTGATATTTGTGTAAAGGAAAGATACTTGAGACTGGCACTATAATTGCTTTCATGTAATTGTGACTTTATGCATTGCACTCATTCCTGGACTGCACGGCCTTGTTCACAGTCACTCATGCCCTAGTCACCACCTGTTTGCATTACTGTAATGTACTTCACATGGAGCTGCCCTTGTAGACAATCCAGACACTGCAACTGATACAGAATGCAGCAGTACATAACAACTACTGTGCTGGCATCCAGTTGTTTTTGAGTGCAATTCAAAGTCATCACCTTAAAGTCCTACATGGTATAGAACCAGGTTACTTGCAGGACCATTTTTCCTATCTTACTGGATATATAGAATAGGGGTGTTCTAAGTTCCTTAGATGTTATCTGATGGAATCTCTGAGGCATCCCTTTGGAACATTATCCCACCAGAGATCATATGGACCCCCTTACCAGTTTAGCTTTCCAAAAGACAGTGAAGACCTGGCTCTTCTCTCAAGCATTGACTAGATGGGGGTTTGAGCTGTGAAGATGTTTAGTCTGGCATTTGGGAGGAAGGGTATGATTTTAATTACATTTTATTGATAGTTGTGAGCCATCTAGAGTCATCATATATGGTAGATAATCATATAAGTCCTGTAAGTAAATAAATAAGAACAATTAAATAAATATAAATAGAAACAGTACAAAAGGGAACATCCAACAAAAACAGTACGCATTTCTATGACACTTTAAACAAAGAGCCCTGAATACACACACACACACACACACACACACATACATAAAGAAGGACTTTGATTCATTAATGTTGATATCTACATAATCAGTCAGTAAAAAGCAAGCTGTTTATGGACCCTAATAAAGGAGGGTCAATACATTTTGGTCAGGACAAGACTATGTAACCCACTAACAAAATGTTATAACATTTTCTTTTAAATTTTCAGTTACTCGTTGGTTGGTATCCAAACCTCTGATCCCATGTGTTTCAGTAGCCATCTGGAAAGTAATACATTTCATGGAGAGCTACTCAGTTCAGAGCATTACTGCTTCTGAAAGGAGGTCCTGAAAAGTCTATATGTCCAGCAAGTGCTTATACTGGCTTGCATGCTTCTTCTTCTTCTTATTAGCCTTCAACGAACACCTGCTGTTGGAAAAAAAACTCATGCCAGTTCTAACATCTGAATATAATTGGGGCAATTGTAACCATGCGTTATTGTAAACAATTTTTTTCAAAGGCATCAGCCAAGCATCATAATTGAGCTTGCTTAGTCTCTTGTTCTATTATTTGCCATAATTTTGTACAGATTTGAACAGGCAGAAAATTCTTACTTAAGTATTGCCAACTTAGCAGTGATATTGAATAAAAAAACAAATGTGCATATTTTATTTTTGTGTTAGACTAACATTTATGATTCTTTTACTAAAAATGTAGACATAACATGAGAATAATCATATTGTAAAATTAGGACACTACACTATCCTACTGAGAGCATTAAAAAAATCAAATTGTACCCATTTCGAAAGGAAAAATCATTAATCTTATTTTGCCATTTTTTATAGAACTTGCCAATACAATTAAATCCATGAAACTAAGGAAAACCCCTGGATCTGATGTTTTTTCAGTATATAAAAAGTATAATAGAATTTTCTCTTATTTTATTAAAATTTTGTACTGAAGTGGTTTTTTTTCAAATAATTTACTGCCTTTTAATTTTAATGAGGGAAATATCATAGTTATGCCTAAATCGGGAAAATATTTTATTCTATCTTGAAATTTAGATTTAATTCCTTCCTAAATGCAATTGCTAAGATTTTAACAGCTGGGTACTATATACTCTTTAGCCAGGAGTGGGCTTCAAAAATCTCAGCAATGGGTTCACTGCCCGATTGCTGGGTGGGCATGGCCATGGTGGGTGTGGCCTATCCGGCCTCCTGCATCATGGTGAGGGGGTGTTTTCGCCTTCCCCCAGGTCCAGAGGCTTTCCTGGAGCCTCTGGGACTGTGAAAATGGTCTCCGCGGGGTCCAGGCGCTATAGGGATGAAGCTTTCCTGGAGCTCTGGTTAGTGCAAAAATGGCCTCCCCCAGGCCCCGGGCGCTGTAGGGAATCCCTTTCTTCTCCCTCTCCGAGTCTCCGCACACGTCCTACACTTACCTGCACCCACAGTGGGCCATGTGGAGACTCCTGGGAGGGGTGGAATGGAGTGGGTGGGGCCAGAGCAGAAGTGGGATTTGGAGGTTCAGCGATCCCTGCAGAATCTTTGCTAAGGGTATGCCCGAACCCCCGCGAACCCCGAGGTAGCCCACTCCTGTCTTTAGCCAGTTATGCCCTTAACTAAGATGGCTGTAAAGCTTCTGAAATATCATGCTGTTAACTATGTTCTTGCTCCAACTCAGAATAGGGAAATCATGGTAGCTACAACTTCTTGTATACTGTACTTAGCAATTATTTGATATTGTAATTTGTTCAGCTGGTTTGATTTATTTAGGGTTTCCTCACATATTTATTTATTTATCAAATTTATATCGCTGATCACTCACAAAGAGGACTCTGGGCAGGATGCAACAATCAAATAAAACAGGTAAATAAAAACAATAATTAAAATATTAAATAATATTAAACATTCTATTAATAAAAATTCAAATATACAACCAAAATATACAGCCATGGATAGAGTACATATATCAACCATAATAGGACAGCCATCATAGAAAATTACTCTTCTTTGGGATCCCCAAGTCTTGGGACACTGCCGTAACATTAACAAGAAGGAAGCTAACCTGACCAGAGGAGAGGAGAATATTCCACAATATAGGAATCATGGCAGAGAATAGCATCATTCTGGCCCTCACCAATATAAGTCCTTAACAGATAGTATCTACATCATGCCTTCTCTGCCACATCTAATGGGATAGCCTGATGTAATCAGGGAGAGATGGTCCATCAGATAACCCAGTCCCACTTTCAAACTAGCAAGATTGATGACATCTCCCAGGCATACTAGACAGGAACACAACTAAATAAACCAATTGTACTTTTTTTGTAAGGTACATTAACAAAGTCATGCAAGACTGAATGTTCAAACTTCCCTAAAATATGTTTTAGAATCCTAAATTATTTCTAATCTTTTATAATATTTTCCATTCACACATGCATGGGCATAGGTATGAATTCCCAGAATACAATACACTAGTATAATTTTATAACACATGGATGCCTTGTCTGTCCTATAAATCTGGTATTTTATGGTAGTCTCTACTCTATGTACTGACAAGTATAACTCCATTTATCTTTTGAGATCAACAAAGGTAAACTATTATTATTATTATTATTATTATTATTATTATTATTATTATTATTATTATTATTATTATTATTATTATTA
>JANHFL010006893.1:171566-195259 GCA_032468155.1 Oxyrhabdium leporinum | reverse complement strand
ATGTGAACCGCCCCGAGTCCTCGGAATGGGGCGGTATATAAATTAAATAAAATAAATAAATAAATAAATAAATAAATGCAGGCTTGCTGATTGTAAGTCCAGTGTTCTAATTGTGTGAGCCACTGCACTCTTTAATAATATTATTGAATAATAATATTCAATATTTTAAATGCTTTGACATTAACTTTATTTTATTTTATTAAATACTATAAGTAATAATAAAAGTAATTTATAAATGTCTATGTTTAAATTATTGTTTAAAAATGAATTAATAATTAATTAATATTTTTTCATTACTTGTTATAACAGGTATTGTGTTCATAACATGGCTGATAGAATAGTTACTGAAAAGAACGCTCATTGGTGTTGATGAGAAAACTGAGAAAAACATTGGAAAAATTACAAACTATTGAGACTTGCAGATAGAAGTTGAACACTTATGGAAAAAGAAATACATTGTTATATCAATCATATTACCTAAAGAACTTCCTGAAATGTCTGAAAATACTGAATTTATCAGACCTTTACAAAAAAAATCACTCTGTTTGAAATAGCCTATATTCCTAGATGCTGCCTTAAAATTCATAAGTCCTCAGGACATGAATTGTCAAGTTCCTACTAGACTCAGACTGTGAAACTAACTTTATAATTCCCACATTTAATAATAGATTTACAACATCTTAGCTTCCAGGGAAGAACTTGCATACGAAGGCCAACATCAGCTAAGGAACTGGTAGCTGTGATTTCACATTTTTGTGTGTAAAATAATTAATATTAAGCCATATTTTGCTATCAAGTAGTTTTCCAGTTCTCTACTTGGTCTGCAATGAGTAATGTACCTTATGACAGATTTCAGAGGGTGCTGAGAACTGAGGAACCATCTCCACACCAAGAAAATCAAGCCCAAAGACATTTGAGCCATTATGGCCACCACTGGAAGCCCCATTTGGTCTCAAGGGGTCCAACCAGATGTTCACTTTCAGAATACAAATCAAATAACTAATTTTATTGTTCCCAGTACATCTATCCTGCCAACTGTCTTTATAGAACTGTATTCTTTACTTTCTCCTCCTAGTTTTCTATGTGAGAGAAAAGAGATTAAATTGTACCATTCTTGGCAGAGAAATGAAAAAAAGGCAGTGAAAAAAATCACAATACAATGTTTAGGTCATTAAATGCAATCCACTGCTTCATACAGTAATCCAAATAAAGTATTTGTTAACAGATCATTATTTAGCCTCCACTAAATCAAATAAAGGGAACCACCGTCTTTCTGGGTATCGCTTTATCTCTTAGGTTATTTTTTTCTAACATTCAGTTTGAATCCTCTAATGTGAATCCATTAATCTGAATCAACAGATCTTGCCTTTCTTTTGGGCAGCTTCTAGATATTTGAATGCTACAATATCCACCCTTAACAGGAAGAGATAGTTAAAAAAAAAAGTCAAGATGGTGATTGTGCAAAGCCACTGTTTTGAGATTTTTACACCACCACCACCACCACCACCACTGGAATGCCCTGGACCTCAGTTGTCTCTTTTGAAGGCTAAACAGTTACTATTTTTTAAAATTTCCTATCTAAAGAAGTTGTTCCATTATCAGCTAGTTACTCTGTTGTTACAATTTGTAAATCTTAAAATCCAGAATTTAACCAAAGCAATTATTTCACTAGAGGGCTAGAATAATCAAATTTGGATCAGATTAGGTTTATTCAAGATATTCATTTTAACTGCTCTTTTTGATAGTGAAGAGAGTTAAGCAAAAAATTGTATTGTCATAAATGTCAAATTTCAGAAACACAATGCTGTAGGCCATAAGTTGCAGAATGCCCATTGAGGATGCACAGCTGTCCTAGGTGTGCCTTGTGCCTTGCAGTTTGGATCTTGTAATAACCAGAAATCCAAGATTTGTCAACCAACCTCCTTTATATGATATTTAGGTCTGATGAAATACATATTCTATTCCAATTCTTTGGAATGAAGATGAAATATTGTTAGCTGTATTTGAAGGTAAAACATAAAGCAGAGAAAAAACGACTCCTTCATCAGTGTTGACTTAGCAAACCAAAGACACAGTAAAAGTATACATTTCACATCTGACTCCTATTTCTTCCTATTCACCTTGCTGCATCAACTTGCTAAATTCCCCGTGTGTGTTTCTTTGAGCCACTCAGGAGTTTAATACATTCATTGGTAACAAGTACTAAAGCATTTTTTCCTCTACGGTCTAGACACAGAAAATCCAGATTTTGTTTCTCTTGAAAGGTGGCCATCCTTGAGAATGTACTTGACTGCCCATTGCCATGTGTTTCTAAGGCCAGATGAGGCTAAACATGATTTCAAGATTTTTTTCAGTAATTATTCTTTTCTTTTCTCTACTGACTAGCAGTCTGTTTATTTTATTCTGAGGATGATGCCAACCATATTAAATGAGAAAAAAACCAACAAAGAGGCAATTGCCAAAGTGGGAAAAAGAAAGAAGAATGCCAAGAAGCAGAAACAGTGCTATAGTTAGAACTGTGCCTAAAGGAAGTAAAGGGATGTATTAAGGTCTGTCCAGGCTTTTCCCATTAATAGTGCAATTCATGGGACAATTGTTCCTCCTGCTTGGGGCAAAATAGTTTCTTCAAGCCAACATTTTGTTGCGTTCAAATTGCAGTATTTCATTACTGGACAATACAGAACATAACTTGGGCTTATTAAAGGCAAGGTGAATATCCAATATGCTCTGTTAGTGTTACACTTATGCTAGTGAGAGCCCAGCATTAAAAATATGCACACATAAACATTTGGAAAAAGTCTTCCTGAATGTTTATTGGAAAGCTGCAATATTCCCAGTAACCTATCTAATTGTCACTCAGCCTGGATGAAGACAATGAAAAAAATGACTTATAACTGCTTTTCACACTTACAATCATTGCAACATCCCTATGATCAAAATTTGGGTGTTTGGCAGCCAGCATGTATTTATGACAGTTGCATTGTCCTGCATAACCTTCCCAGATGGCTTCCAACAAGCAAAGTCAGTGGGGAAAGTGAGATTCACATAATAACCACATGACCAAAGAACAACATATGTGTGTTTTATCGATTACAGAAAAGCTTTTGACTGTGTAGAACACAATAAGCTATGGGCGGCTTGCATCACCTTGATGTCCCAACCCACCTGATCTTACTTATCAGATCACTGTACACTGAACAGGAGGCAACAGTGAGAACACTCTATGGTGACACAGTTTGGTTCAGGATCAGTAAGGGAGTTAAACAAGGATGTATTTTATCACCATTTTTGTTCAATCTGCATGCTGATCATGCGGCAGCATACATAGTTTCTCATGCAGAAATTATTAATTTAAGAGTAAAGATTGGAGGAAACTATAAATTGAAGTATGCATATAACAGAACATTGAGTGGTGCAGTGGGCTAGAGGTGGAGCTCTTGCCTCACAATCAGGAGGCTGTGAGTTTGATCCTAGGTAGAGACAGATATTTCTCTCTCTAGGCATGATAAGAATATATCTGCTGAATATAACTCTGCATTGGCGACAGGAAGAGCATTCAGCCAGTAATCACTCAGCTCCATTCAGTTGCCCAGACTCCACCCCACAAGGGATTATCTGGTCATTAAAAGATGATGTTATGAGATAACACTATTGGCTGAAAACAAGGAAGACCTGGAAAAAACGTTCTGGAAAATCAAGGATGAAAGTGAAAAAGTAGGATTGAGTCTTATCATAAAGAAAACAATGATAATGATAACAGCTTCAAATGTACATGAGATGTTTAAAATCAATGAGTAAATTTAAAATAGTTCAAGAATTTATCTTCCTTAGATCAAATATTGTTCAGGATAGACGTTCTACACTTGAAATCAAACACAGGATAACCTTAGGCTGCACTGCAATGGTTAATATGAATATGATATGGGAAAACAGAGATATTGACATATTTTTAAAAAACAGTCTAGTTAGAGCAATAGTCTTCCCTATAATGATGTATGGGTATGAGAGTTGAACCCTAAAAATGCCTAGTTGAAGAACTGATGCCTTTAAACTGTGGTCCTGGCCACGGACAGCCAGAACAACCAATAGAGACATGCTGAATTGTATAAAACCAGAAACATCACTAGAAGCCAAAATCACAAGACTACATTTGATTTATTCTGGCCATGTCATGCATGCAAATTAATTGGCAAAGTCAATGATGCTAGGAATGGTTAATGGATTAAGAAGAAGGGGCAAGGAAAGAACTCTCTGGCTTGATATCATCAAAGCTGATACAAAGATGAACATCCAGCAACTGAAAGAAGCTTTGTCCAGTATATATGAGTTCTACTTGAAATTAAAGGTTGATTCAGAAGGAATGCTTATGGAAGATAATACCATTGGAACTAAGAATTTAATATTGTTTATACCGCTAGTTGTTATGACTTTTAATCTCTTTCATGTTTTCTAGGGGTATAATGCTTACTTACTTAGATTAAGTGATTAAAATTTTGATAATCTTTCAGACAATCTGTGTATGATTGTTTCTTTTCCACTACATGTAAATCTGTCATTTTTATGACTATTGTTTGAAGCTCATAAATGAGATGCTACCCAACAAATATCAGGGCCACAACAGATTTATTTGTTTAAAAATGGGCCATGGGAGATTAACTCTGCAGTCTTAAGTATGTCTATTCAGAAATAAAGCTCTAGAAGATTGTGCTGCCAATTTTTACATCGGCAATAAATCAGTCCTTGGATTGAAGATGTAGCTGAGTCTTTGGGAAAGTTCAACACAAAAATGTGGCTGGACGTTTTTTGAAATAAGATTCTAATACATCTGGATGGCACCACCTTGACAACAAGTTTGGGATGAGATGGAACTGCATATTTTTAAGATCAGTCCTTGATTATAGTATATCTATAGTTTTCAGATTTTAAACAATTAAAATAGTTACTGAAGGCATTCATCCTATGTTCCAATTATTATTATTTTTTATAAACCAGACATTTTTTTTCTAAAAAACAATATAATATCTTTTATTTGAAAGAATGAAATATCAATATTGCCATATATTCCAGAACATGTCAGCATTTGTAAGCCCTTAGTGTGCTGATTCAGTTTAATTGCCAGAGAAATAAGACTCTTCATACTGATTATGTTCATACAGAGAATCTCAATAAAACAAAGGATAAGAAATGTAATCCACCCAAAACAACCTGAGTTGTCATCACATCCTTAGTGTGGACTTGAAATGCCCTGTCATGTTGTTGCTAAAATTTGGCAATATGTCCCAAGTGCTGAAAAACTGATAAAAGTCACTGGGGTCTTTATGTACTTGTTTATTTTACTGTTTTATAGTTCACACAAATCAAAAGACTGGGCATGTTATTAAATGCTTATATTAAATGGTTAACCTTCCTCAAAGGTAACAGCCAATAAATAATTAGTTAGAACAAAAGAGTCTGCGAAACAAAAATGTCGTCATTTATCTTTCATGTACCATTAAAAAGAAACATTATAAATGTCAGCAAGAGGTAGTTCCAAAATATGGGGGCCACCACAGAGAAGTTCTGTCATTTTAAACATCTCCCCCTAACTAGAGAGGAGTTTCTTGACCAGTTTTTCAAGTTTGTGACTCTAGATGGTTTACAATATAGCAAAAATAAGGTAAAAGCGTTAAATATTAAAATCATAGCTGTTAGTACTAAAAATCAGCATTAAAATTATCAAAGAATGCAAGGAATGGAGCAAAGTACAATCAGAGGAGGAGGTAGGTGGATGTACAATTTTTCTGTCAGCCCATTAACCTCTCCAATATGACATGCCCTCCAGGCCAATTAGCAGAGCCAGGTTTTAAGACTCCTATGGCCAAGAGGATGGATGCAGATCTCACTTCAAGGGGCATGATGTTCCAAAGGATAGAGTCACAGCAGAGCAGGAGAAGAGCCTTTCCAGCCAGCTGGAATTCCTTGACTGATTGGGTTTGCAGAATGCCTCCTTGAAAGGTCTTAAGAATATCCCCTTCTTCAGTGAAGAATTTATCACTGCCTGAACCCACCTGCGGGTTACCGTTCTAGAGTCTTTCACCAACCAGATATTTAATTGGTAAATAGTTGCATTGACAGTATTGAGGATTCTGTCCATTTCATCAAGTTGAACAGGATCAAACTGTTCTCAGACAACCTGGTCAGATTGTTCTCTGAAGGAGTTCTCCACACTTAGATTCCAAATAGGAATGGCATCAAGCAACTTTGTCCATCAGGTTTTCCACACATTCCTCTGCACAGCCCTGAAGATAATCACCCAAATCCTCCTGTCCTCTAATTAATTTGGACATCGAAAATGGAGTGTTTCCTGATTACTGGTAGAGATTCCTGATGCTTTACTCTCTTAAAAACAGCAGTGTAGATGAAACCACTGTAACAGATTCTTGTGCTGGCAAATTCTTTAGTGAACTAGGAGCATCAGAGAGCTAGGAGCATCAAATTCTACAGAGAACTTTGGTGGACTTATGAAAATCTGAAGGAAAATTTTATATATTTGATTAGGCAATATTTCTAATTTTGTTCAGTTAAAGAGAAGAGTCACAATATCAAGTATACTTGCAGCAATAGTATTTTTGCCATAAAGATGGCACATACTAACCAACTTTGTATGCTTATTTATAGAGAGAGTTTAATGTAGTAATATTTTAATATAAATTATTTCTCTGCTTTTTCCTTGGTTTTGAAAAATATATAAAATGATCTGGATTGGACTGTTGAATTCTTGTTTGTTTTCATGTAAAATATACAAGAATGGCCATAGGAAAACGCTGGAAAAGCTTTAAAGTTGCTTAATACTTATTATTGAATTGAAATATCATGGGATTTATGTTTCACCTGATATTAAATGTTGCTCTAGGCTATTCATTTATTTTAAATATTTTATCCCACCTTTTTACATCAAAGAAACGTACATTGAATTCCAAATCAATCTCCTAGACACTGGGCATTTTCAACTATCCTTAGTTTCAACATAATCAGAATATGTCCTTGGATTATATATTTATATTTCCTTCTTTATGGGTTAAATGATATAAATTACAGTGCTGCTTGTCAAATTACTACTTAGCAATCTCAGAATATGGTTCCTTTAAAAGAAAAGTTTTAATTTTCCATCTGTAGAGGTTAGTGACCCAGCAGCTAGTGTAAAATAAACTTGGTACAATAGTAACATCAAATCATTTTGGTAAACAAAAGTCAATAACACCATGTTGTAATGATAGCTTGAAATGCTGTGAAAAGGTGACATACGCTCTATTGCCTCTGGATAAAAAAAGTTACTCAGCAGCATTTCAACACTGGACTCAGGCGTTTTTGCCACACAGTTAAATGGCAACACCTTGGACAGAACACAACTTCATGGTGCTATTTTGGGAAGAGATACAGCTTCATAGACCATCACTTGTGGGTCCTTATTTCTTGTATTTTGTAATGTTGATATATCAGATTATTGTTTTGTTGAACAGAGCTTTAGACTGAAGTTAAATAACATGCACTCAATATTTTGAAATATCTTCTACTTATCCTATGCCCAGTACAGCTTCACAGCTGTTTTCTCAGATCTTTTGAAGACTGAAGGAACCAACACTTCTTTTTTATTTTCAATTAATATTAATTGAAATAATTTTACCTACTGCACAGTAGAAGAAGGTACTTATGAAAATAATTAGGAACTTCAATTCAAGGGTTTGTCTGGATTCTGCTTAATTAACACATTTCAATTCTCTTAACTTTCATTGGTTGGATCCTATATTGATCCTACCCTTAAGTTGAATCCTCCTTTACCTGCCTTTTTACAATGGGATTTTTCCCGACACTTACTTTCTTCGTTCTTTCTTAGTTACATCATTAATCAGAAAGATCCTCAGCTCTTTCTCAGCATCATATTGAGTGCATTCTAAAGGCCCATCATACTGCACTGTAATGTCAAACATTTTATCTTGTCTATCCATGTGATAAAATATAGGAACAATTGATCATTGCCTTTTCCCATGCAGTATGAAATGAATTGCCATTGTCACTAAAGTGTTAATTTGTCTCCATCATCTTCCCATATCAATGTTACCAAGTACAGGAGTTTTTGGCTTTAGTTGGGCAATTGAAATGATATTTATGGCCCAAGTGTCCCTTCTGGGGTATGTGCTCATTGTTTACACTAACAACATTGTTCACTTATCCTTCCTATGAACACCACCTTCTAGGATGAGGCAGCATAGCAGGAGGAAGGGAGATATACAGATACACACACACACACACACACACACACACACACACACACACACATGAATATATGTACTGTGTGTAATGCATTAAACTGATTTACCTGAGCAATGCTCCTAAATAATTAACAGTGTTTTAACTGATTATTTAAACAGATAACTGGATTATGTTGCACCCCTCCTGCTCTCAGAATCACTGTCCTACTGTAAAGTGTAACCCTTGGTAACGTGTGCTATTTTCTGAGTATCAATTGCCTACTAGAAAAGCTGCTTACCCTTTTAACACACCCACATATTTCATGAATCAAAGGAAAGTGTTCTTCTGCATTGTCCTTATTCATAACACATTAAACAATAGTCCTTTTTCCCATTGATGTTAAAAATTCCAGTGTCTGCCTAACATTGTTTGGAAGCATTCTTAAAATATTTTATTCATTAGACTCTAATACTTTTACTTATAAAAAGGACTAACACAGTAATGTTAAACATTTCCAGAAAGGAATCACTAATATTTTTTAAATGTCCATATTTGTCCCTTTTCAAGAAAATGATAGTATCTCAGTGACATATTCAAATTCCTTTGAGAAAAAAAATACTGTTCATTTCACATGCCATGCAGGCTGGTTAAGAGTATCAATTCCTACTTCTTCTGTCTCTTTTCATAGCTTACTGAGAAGAATTTTTACTCAGGGTCCTATTTGAATACATTACTGATTGATTTAATACCAAGAGATTAGACTTTCTAAGCAGCCTCTTTGCCTGGATCTAAAATATTGATTTTACAATAATTTACAATACAATTACTTCCACATGCAAATCTGAGAAATTGTGTAATTTTTATCTGTTGTATAAAAATGAGTAATGTTTATCTGAAGTTGCTGTCTGTTTAAGGGAAAATACATTACAACAAATGGCCTCCCCTGGCTCCAGAGGCTCTCTGGATGCCAGAAATGGGCCCATTTCTGGCCTTCATGAACTTCCGTATTATTTTCCTTAATCTCATTTTTTAAAAATGAAAGCACAAAGTCTTTGTTCATTTGTTATTTATGATAAACCCGGGATGGGCTAGAAAGCTCCGCTTTACAATCAGTTTCCAAGATGCTGGATTTATCTTGTTTCCAGCAGGCCATAATTTATGCAATCTTATTCTGTTGCATTTTGATACCACAAAACGTGAACCAGTTAAGCAAATAGTGAAAAGTGACATTTCTGGGGGAAAAGTATACTGTATAGTTTTAGTAACTATACATTACCCATGCAATAGTTGATTTTTGTTACTGATATCTAATTAAGTAAAGTTTATACATATGTTTGTCAATATTTACCTCTGAAGCTGTTTGAATATGTCAACTTTCTAAATATTTGTTGGAAATACTCTAACGTTTGTCTGGAAATCAACTTAACTTTAAGATGAAGAATTGACTTTGCATGTGGGAAATTGACAGGGATTATTGCAACTGGTAATCATGAGACATGGTTCACAATTATAACAATGTGACAAGCCATGTTCTCATGATTATCAGTTGCAACCATTCCTGTCAGCTTCCCACAACCAAAGTCATTGGAGAAGCTGGCAGGGAAAGTCGCAAGTTGTTCCAGTAAGTTACTCCCAGTGCTTTTGCTCCCAAGGACTCCATTATGGAGCACAAGACATCACAAATCCTATATTCCATAACAACTCCCACCCTTCATTCCATAGAATGCCCACCTGTAGCAACCCCCAGTGCCCTTACTGACCTGCCCACATCTCACGGCAGTCACCCAAGCCGTCTCCTGGTCATTTCATGGCCTAGCCAGCATATCATGTTCTGAAGCACCTGCCCATGGCATGTCCAACCTCCCATGCCCCTTCCCTGGGGCTTCCATCTCTTCCTGTATAATGACTCAAATAGTCCTGGGGTGACAACAGCAACTTGGACTGCCAGAATTGCTGTTGCTAAGTAATATGCTCATGTGATGTGACATTTATGACTGAATCACTTGGTTACCATAATCCCAGCCCAAATTGCTATCATAACCCGAGGACTACAGGGTATAGTAAAGACTCCAAAGTCTGAATCAACAGCACACAATGCTATAAACGTGATAGAACTGAGTTATGAACCATGCCATTTGTGTCATGAGTGGCAAAGAAAAAATAAACAAATATTGTAAATTAACCCTGGTAGACTAAACTAGTGAGATACAATATTTCTTCCCACCCTTAATACATTAGACTGTTTATGCTGCTGAATCTTTATAAAGTAGGGTTTTTTAACGTAACTTATTGATGTGATTTTAACATCTTAGGGATGCTAAGAAGTGTATATTCATAAAGGAAGTAAAGGAGAAATAAGATTTGAGACCTTATCTCGTGGTTTGGCCAGAGAAATACAAACTGGAGGCAGGAAGAATGGACGGTAGTTTGTCCAATCAGAAAATAGATATCCACAGACACTACCAGAATGCAAGATCACCAGTAGTTGAAGTGAGAAGGGGAATTTTAAAACAATGGTAAACAATGCCAAGGAAATAGAGTATTTAAGAATTTACAACGTACAATGATGTAAGTAATCCAGCAGCAGATGCAATTTTGTCTATGTCTGGTACAATTCAAAATTTAGCTTTCACATTACTGATTACCTTTTATACCTGTACAGATTAGTGACCATTATTACATTATCTACTAGCAAATTATATTGTTTAGCTATGTACTACTGATCTCATTTCCACCAGTTTAGTTAAATTTGCAAGAGCAGAACTCAACCATAAGTGGCTGTAGGTATTTGGACCTACTCAAGAAAAGTTTCTTCCATTTCTGATTCTGGATGGGGTGGCAATATCCTAGACCTGGTGTGCAATATGGGAATCCTCCTAGACTCAGGGCTCCGGCTTGAAGAACAGATGGCAACCGTGACTAGGAGAGCCTTTGCCCACCTTTGGGTACTGTGTTAATTGCATCCATTCCTAGACCAGGAAGCCCTGCTCACTGTCACTCATACCCTTGTAACCTCTCTCTTAGATTACTGTAACAAGATCTACATGCCTTGAATGCTGCCTTGCAGAGAATTCAGAAAATTCAACTGGGACAAAATGTGGCTGCCTGGGTAATAAATTTTGCCACCTACACGGCACATGTAATACCACTACTCTGCATTGGCTGCCAGTATGTTTCCAGGTGCCAATTCAAGGTATTAGTTATCACCTTTAAAGCACTACAGTAAATGGCTTGGGACTGGTTAAGTGAAATACTATCTTTTTCCAACAGTTTCCACCTGTCCAATCTGATCCAATAGACTGGCCATGCTGCAGATCCTGTCAGACAAAGAGTCTCAAGTAGCAGGAATTAGAAGACGGGGATTTTCCACAGTAGCCCCTGCCTCATGTAATTTCTCCCCTTGGAAATTAGAATGGCCCCAACTGTAGGAGGTGACCTGGCTGAGCTCGAGGATGAGATCAAATGCATTATCAGTTTGGAGATGCTATGCACTGTAATACACCTATGTCCAACCTCCTTGAAGTTCATTGACTGTTATCTGATGCCAATTTGCTTTGACCAGATTCTTGCATATAGATTGCATGGAATAAACTTGTAGTGTTTTTTTAACTCTATTCTGGCTCCTGATTTCCTACGCCTGACACCAACCCTTGTTGGTTTTTTGCAAAGCTTGGCTATGTACTCAGGCCTGGAGCTCAGAATGTGCTAAGGGGCCTGTTACTTGGCTTTACCATTTGTTACTTAATCATTATGGCTGCTGTCTATACTTATTTATTTTATGGATGTTTTTAATATTTTAATGTTATTAATTTTTTAATATAATTTTAGTACTGTAAGCCACTGAGAGTCACTTAGCTGTGTTGGATTGCCAAAGAAATTGAATAAATAAATAAAATAAATATATAAGAAAACATTGTAAGGCAAAGAATTAGAAAAGATATAGTAAGCCATTTATACTAGTTTAGAGTCTCTGAATTTGTTTATTTTGACTGGCAGCAGCTTTCCAGAACATGAGGCACAAGATTTCACAGGTCTTGCATCTAATCTGTCTACCCACATGAAGGGATTTTATGCATGCAAAAACTCTCTTCTCTCTTCCTAGACTTCAAGTAAGCAATCTAGAATTTTAGTCATGTAGTTTTAAGCATGCAAAGCGCATTCATTTGGGCTATTAGGGAGCTGAGTAAAAAGAAAATGAAAGGAAGAAGTCTCTAACATTTCATCAGTTACTGATGGATTTATTTCCCCTCCACACACACACACACCCAAAAAAATGAAAAAAGAAAAGAAGAAAAGCTGAACAGTAAAGTCAGTAACTCTGGGGGAGAATGGTAGTTAAAAAATGTTCCTGGTGGATGGAATGTACAGATGGTTCCAACAATTATATCTCAGCAGTGTCTTTGATAGCAGTAGTTACAAGCAGAGATTAGACAACTGACACAATCATTGATGAGGCTAAGGGTGGGGAGGATTCCTATTCACTGCATGCAGTAACCTCTTGGGTACAAGGGATTGCCTAGAAGAAAGTAAAGTGTGGCAGACGTACCAGCAATGCTTCAGCCAGCAGAAGTTGAGAAACACTGTTTTCAACATGGAACAGAAAAACACAACTGGAAGATGTATGCATAGTGGGCTGGGAATGAGCAGTACATGGCATCATCTATTCCTCCCTCCATAACTAGGTGGTGACCCAGGCCATTAAATATAATCTTTAACATTTTCTCATATACTAAATATCAACTGCTTTCCAAGAATTATAAATGGTTGCAGATGTATGGTAACAAGTTTTAAAAATAATCTTACCATCTGATTAGTTGCATTCCAGTAACAAATAGTGATAGCAATTTAGTACTGGAAGAGACCTTTTAAGACATCTTGTTCAGTCCCTGCTTTACACAAGAGTCTCTTAGCATTCCTGCTAGGTAACTATCCAGCTATACAAACAGAACAATAAACAATCTTCTGATTATAAACTTGTCCTTTGGTGAAAAAAACATGGTCTAGTTTTCTCTAATTCTTATCAATCTGTAATAATATGCCCATCATCTTTTTGGTTTCCAGTACAGTCCTCCTCTTATGTAACTTCTCTTTATCCTAATATTGTATCTGTAGAGTTAATATTAGTACCTTGCTTGATTTACACGTGGAGGGCTTTTGTTAAACTGGAGATGGATACTGATGTCCAAATTAGGAGATTCATGGTTCAAACAGCATTTGTGGGAAATTGTTGGGAAGTAGTAGCATGTGCCTATCAAAATAGGAATGATTAATGTATTTTGCTGTCAGAACCTCAGGCTCACTTACATAGTAATATTGTAAATAAACATGCAATAAATTGTACTTTGTCACCCCACACATACTTACAGCTCACTTTGATTCATGGATCATGGAGGATGCTGTCTAATTGCTGGATCTGCAATTGATTTAAATTCATATAGTCATTACAGTTTGATAAGGAATTATTAAGGTCTAAGCTTGCCTGTTATGGAATGTTTTCTTATACAGGATTCTAAATCTCACTACAAACATAGTAAAAATTCTGAGGGCTGGCATAGATTTGCTGATATGGTAAAGCAAACAAAAGCTTTGAATTCTGCAAAATACACACAAGGTATGCTTGCTTTCTGTTCTTCTATCACCTGCACAAACTCTTACTCTTCAAAAAGTCAGCCTGCTTGGGCTCTTGAGCACTGTCAAAGGAAGAAATTTGCCTAAAACTCCTGCAGCTTAAACTTGTCAAGTAGCAATGTTAGAGGCATTGAAAAAGGCAATGCAAAACAATTTGATGAAAAAAACAACAACTGATCAATTAATGTTTATCTTTTCTGCCAGTATTCCTGTCAAATGAAGGAAGAAGATTCATAATAGCTGTCAAAATATACAAACTGAGTAATTTGTTATACTTTTACCAAAAGGTCATCTTGTTTTGAAATAGATTCTTGGACTTGAAAGGTTTCCTCAAAATTAATGCCCAGGAAACTGTAAAGAATAACAAAGCAAAGTTGCTAAAATTAATTTGCAAACCTCTAGATAATGTGTGGATATTCAGAGTAAATGATTATGACATAAAGTGAAATGCTCCTCTTAAATAAAAATAGATCCAGGAAAAACAAAATAGATTGAGACTGCAGTTTGTTTAGGCATTTATTCTATCAAAATATAAACAAAAGCTTAAGAAGAAAAAGAACAACAATATTTTTCATAAACCCTCAGCGTATTTCAAGCTTAGATAAGAAGAGAATGACTATTAACATTACATGAGTTTTCCAATGATAACTCTCATTTCATTTCATTAACTCTCATATCATTTTCCAATGATAACTCTCATTTCAGAAATGTCTTATGCTTGTTTGAAGGCAAAACTAAGCTTTCTCTTTCACCCATCTATCCATTTCATATGGCTGTCCATCTCAACCTCAGGAATACGGCAAGCAGTACTTAAAACTATCATGTAACAACATCACCATAAATACAAATTGGCATCCCTGCAGAAAACTTAATAACCATCAATACAACTATCTCAAGGACTCTATCATATATTCTGATCCCCATGCCTGGGGATATAACCAGATTGTTAAAGGGCTCTGATAGACTACAAAGGTTGGGTGAAATCTAACTTCCAAGAGACAAAGTTCTAAACAGTGGAAAAGACTCTGTTCCTGGGTTCTGCTAGCGGGCACTCTTTAATAGACAGAAATATTGCTTAATTCATTCTTATTTTTTAAAAAAATATATAGGGCTAACATCTAAATTTTCATTGAAATGCATTAAAGGAGGCATTTTTTTCCTTCATCTTTTGAAAGGAATATTGTCAGAATTCAGGGTTATATTCCTAAAGGGCAGAGAGTTTAATAGACCATTATCAAATCACTTTTTTTATGAGAATACATCTGAGATCTGAAGAAGTTTGAGATTTCTCATAGACTATCTCTACAACTGAATATAATGAGTTAGCTTGGGAGAAAGAATGACTTTTCTGGGGTTGGTTTTTTTTTTCCTGACGAATAGGATTTAAGTAGGGAAGGAATAAGGTGCTGCTATGCCAAACTATTAGTCTTGTTCATTGTGACATAAGAACTTTCCTTTCAAATGACCAAACAATGAAGCCTTTGGATATACAAAGAGCTTGGTTTGAAGCCACTGAAGCCAAAAGGACAGCATGCATATGCCTGGACAAGTACACTAGGGAGAAAAGGAAAGAAAAAAAGAAAAAAGGCAACCTTGTATAAGCTACTTTAGAATAGTGAAAATCTTCCCATTATAGCTTCGATTTCAACAGCACTTGTTACCAATCTCCATATTGATATAAATGATTTTGAATTATGTCAGTGCCAACACCTTTTTTGCTATTTGAAAACATTTATAATTCTGAATCTTAAGGACAAAAGATGAGATCTCCACTGGAATATCTCTCATGTGTGAAACACAATAATGCCACTATTTTTCCAATTGTTGCTCAGCTGGGATCTGATAAACAGCTCTGCAAAAAATCCACTGGCTTAGAACATGAGTATAATGTACACACATTGGAAAATGGGTTAAGTAAGAGGTTCTAGAAAAGCAATTTATTTTGGCAGCGAAAATCTCCCATAGAATCCAATTACTGCTGTTTGCTTAAGTTCAATTTTCTGTCTGCAGATGATTTTCTCAATATTTAAACATTCTGGGCAATTCTTAAAAGAAACTGATCTCTATGTTGTCCACAAATCTTTGAGGCAAAGAGATTCATGGGCACACTTTATTTCCTACCATTTCTTTTGTGCTTGACCACATTTACAAGCCAATCTTATCAGAAAGCCAGATTTAATAAGTTTCCTAATATTTTAATTTTACAATATTCATAAACAATTTTCTGGTGTGATATATTCATATTTCTTAACTACAGTAGGTTGCATCTACTTTAAGCAATGTCCAACAAATGAAATAGCTGTTCCACAGCTCCATAGCATACTAAGTAGTACATGGAAGCCAAGATTTCCTGGAAGACTTTGGGAAAAATCACTCAAGGAAAAAAAATCCACAATTTAAGAGAACATTATGTCAGAAAGATTAATTGGACCATGTGTTGAGTGAGAATGAAGCACATCGATAGGATTTATTGCCAGGAAGGAGCCACCTAAGTGTCACATTCACAGCTTCCAAATTGCCAGGAGATACTCAACATATGAAAATATAAGAATGCTTATTGTATATTAGAATGAAGCCACTATCAACATGAAAGTGAACTCTCTTCTTTTGCCCACTGCAGTTTAAATTGTGTGTGTGTGTGTGTGTTTTTTCTTTTTCACCATTCCAACAGTTTAACAGAAATGGCTTTTATTTTTCAAGCTTAGTACTAGATGATGATTATTGACATAAACTGGCATTTCTAATCCTTAGAAACTTAGAAATTTTGAAATGTATCTCCTACTTTAGGATTATTTCTTTCATTTAATTGTTTTGTGACCCTACTTAATGATTATTACTCAAACACTTTTTTAAAAAGCTTGGGATTTCCCCAAATCCAAGGATATGTCCTTCTAATGCATAAATTCAAATATTTTCACAATGTAACCATATGATAATAGGCACTAAAGAAACTGATTTTGCATACGCCTTACATATAATTTTGAATATTTCTACTTTATTTTGACATTTATTGATATTATTGACTTTTAGTTCTTTTGTCTATAATAGTACTCTGCATTTTTTTTAAAAAAATATGGATTAGATACTGTCGTATTAGATTTTATCATATTAGATATAATTAGTATCTAATTATAATATTTATAATTAGATTATAAAGCATTATACTTTATTAATATTAATATTTTCAGGTCCATTTAGAATGAACAATTGGATTCAAGACTACTTTTGTGCACTTATATGAAGAAAATCAGCCAAATATTCCTGTTCTTGAAGATTAAATCTATATACAGTAGTACTAAAACTCACCCCCAACCACCCCACTCAGTTAGCCAACTGTACCAAATGGTGCGTTATACCAGAACAATTTTTATATCAAAGTACCTAAAATCTGCTAACCTAAAGAATGCATAAAAAAATCTGGCATCCATTACTCCTGTGGAATTGAAATTTCCACTATGTCCATACCCCTTTTATTTGCAAAGTTCTGGCTGTTGTGGCATCTCCATGGTCATGTGATCATGATTTCGTATGCTCCCTGCCAGCTTCCCATAAGCAAAATCAGTGGGGAGTTTTTTAATTAAGGTATCTCAAATCTGCTAAATTAAAGAATGCTTTAAAATCTGGAGCACTTTACTCTAGTGGAATTACAATTTGAAACAGTCAGGACAAATAACATGAGAGAAGGATAGACAGAGGAGAAACATGCACGTCTCCAGAAAGACAACAACAGGCACAGAAGGAGAAGAGAGGAAGAGACAAAGGAGCAGAGAAATGCATGTCTCCAGGATCAGACACAAAGAACAAAAGCAAAAGAGACAAAGAAGCGGAGGATAAAGGGTTGCATGTCTCCAGAATTACCACCCAAAGGTGATTTTTCAAAAGGCAATTGGACTTTGTTTTTTCTTGAACACATTTCGCTTCTCATTCAAGAAACTGAAGAATCTTCTTGGGAGAGTTGTGAAATGTCTTCAAGGAAAAACAAAGTTCAGTTGCCTTTTGAAAAAGCATCTTTGGGACATACCCTTAAATACACATTTCATTTCTAATTTTAATAAGCATCTATAATAAAATAAAGAACAAAACACTCAGAACCATCCTTCGAAATAAAAATACCTTTTCCTTTTTTTTCCTTTTCTTTTTGCTTCCCCACCAAAATTTTGGTCAGCCTGTCAGGTTACTATTTTTCTAATAAACTTTCTTAGAGCACAAAAGTAATGAATGGCTGTGGCTGTGAAAAGGGTAGAGGATAGACACAGTAGAAGTCTTAACTGTAGCAGGGTTGGAACTGGTGACAGAAAACATTCTGATAAATTGCTACTTTGGAAGTGGTATTTCCTACATGGCAGTCATGCTTTGAATGGGCAACCTCCTAAGCTCCCATTTTGTAAGAGTGCCCCTAGCTCATTCTTCACAGTCCAAATGCTTTCATTAGTCCAAAAAGGTTCTGTTATCCAATGTGTGGATATTATGACAACTAACAAAGAATGGAGTAGACCAGGGATGTCAACTCGATTTCATTGAGGGCTGCATCAGGGTTGTGTTTGATCTCAGGGGACGGGATGGGCATGGCCAGGGTGGGCATGGCCAGCTCAACATCATTCATGTTGGGAATGCCTGTGGTGGCCCAAGTGCTCTGCCAGTGAAAGATGGAAGATGTTAGACTTAAGTGTCTGCATTAGAGAAGGTTCTGGCATAGGAAACTCCTGGACACCTTTGCTGTGCATCTGAGTTGGCAGCATCTCTCCTAGGATTTCCTCCAAGGCTTCTTCTGGAGTAGATCACTTACCCATTTTGACATGGGTTTAATTTCTCCACATAATAGAAGTTACTCCACATTTCAAATATAACCAATAATAAAGGTAATATGGTAAGGAGAATTGCAAGTTTCCAGATAGTCTGGAAATGCTTAGCTATAGTTTAAAATTAATAGAATTAATTTACTTTTTATGTTTTCTCTCTCCTTCTGCAAAGCTCCAATACAATTCCATCCTATTCTCCTTTTGTATACCACAAGGAGCACTTTGAAAAGTGTTGCTTTGATTTATGATTAATCAGTTTTCGTTGCCTGAATTTAAATAAATTGTGATTATAATTCAGATTATAATTCTGGGAAATTCACATGTAGGCAAAAAAAAGACATACGCTTCTGTAAACAGTGTTCCTCTGAAACTGTTATCTAAAAACCTGCTCAACTCAGCAATAACATTTCATTTTCAATAGCCCTATAAGACAGGTCCTCCAAGAGTTTAACTACTTCCCTTTAAAATCAACTCAAAATGATGCTAACATGATAATGAATCTTGTTGCAATAAGCCACATTGTTTTCTGTGAAGGTTCACACAGGTTAATTCTGTGTGAAGGAATTGGGGGTGGTGGTGTCAGCTTTAAATCTCCTCCCTGTTAGCTTTATTCATCAGCCTTGGAACAAGTAATTTGAGAAAGAGAAATCTCCCTAATTTCTCCATGCCAGGTATAATTCTATTACATTCTCAGTTTCCTTTTTCCAAACTTTTGGAAAATATTCTAACTTATCTGGCAGGGAATATGTTTGAGTCCTTTTATCATTGTAGCTTTCTTTGGTTGCATTTCATTGAACAAACCATAGTGGATTGGTTCTCAGTCATCTGAGCCATGAATCATGGTTCACAAATCACAGCTGCTAGAGGCTACACTTTATACTAAGCCAAAGCCACCATTATACTTTAGTGTTATATGCAAACACAGCCAGTACTGTGTCTGGTAAATCAGAGACTGTAATGAAGGTCTGCTGACAAAAACAACATGCTTTGAGCATCCTTAAACATTTTCCAGTGACAAGTTCCCTTAAACTCAAAGGATGGAGACTTGATATCATTGTAACTATACACTGTCCTCATTTCAAAATAAGAACTGAACCTGATTATCATAATATCCTGGAGAATCTGAACCAAAGCAGGGTCCCGTTATTCCCTTGCATTCATGCATTTTCCATTGCCATGTCCTGAAAGACAGCAGCATCTGCTTGTCCTAGTGGCCTCTGGCTACTGTCTGCCTACTCACCCACAATGAACAGCAGCTCCTCCCTCCTGACCATAAAAGTCAACTGCATGCTACCGGCAGCTGATCAGAGCACTTTCTTCCTTTTCTACTGATCTCTTCTCTTTGGATCTTGCATATGCTCAAGGTAAGAAATCTCTGGCTTTCTGTCTCTGTTACTCTCTCAAATCCTTCAATTACATGCCAAGAGTGCCCAAGCTGCCGTCCTCATCTGCTGCTACTTTTTGAGGTACTGTTCAGTTGATGGGTCTTTTTCAGTGGCAAGTAGCAAGCTGTTGTTTTAACAGTGAAAGAGGATTGCTTAATTTACTGGAAAATATGTAACATCTGTGCTACAAAAAGCTGTTTTTCCTTTCAGTAGTAAGAAAAAAAAGGAGGGGGGAGACTCTTGAAATTGTTATTTAACATTTTCAATTTTGCCTATAGTTTAATAAGAGCAAGAGTACACCTAGTAAAAGTCACAAAACATGTGTACCATAAAGTAAATATTTTTCCCCTTCACATCAGAAAGGGCTTTACTGATTGTTCCTGAAATGTTCATTATAAGTTTGAGAAAGAACAACTTTCTGCATTTGATTGCTTTGCAAGACATGATTATTCTAATGTCTCACCCGAAGCACCCTAATTAGATAGCGGTTTGACAGTTGGGATAAAGCTTGTTGAATTGAACACCTTGAGCCTGTGTTCAAAAAGCCATTTATGACTTTTGAAAAACAAGAATGTTATACATGTTACCCCTGGGATCTTATCCTCTCTTTCTTGCATTTCATAATATTCTAGAATAAGGTGCTAACCAGAAGACTATTATGTTTATAAATGACAGACTCAATATTAAGAGTGCTGGCATAAAATCAGAGATATTAAGGAAAATTTATTGAAAACAGTTTTTAGAATATACAACTCTACCTTCTGTTTACCAGAATATATTGTTTTTATGCCAGTGCATTCAATCAATTTGTGCCATGGCATTTAACCACCAAGTCCACTTTTAAAAGGAATGCAAATCCTAATCCAGGAATGCCTGCAGAAAGTTCTGAAATGCAAGCAGTCAGGAATTAGTGCAGTACAAAAAGTCACTTGTAATTGTGGTGCTGCATAGCTTTATAGTGCCTAAGACACATTTATGCCCTTCATTTCTTTGAAATGTTTTGTTCTTAATAACAAATATCACATGTTTAATAATAGTTATTAACATAAACATTGCATTTATACACATTGAATATTAATATTTGGTTTGTTTAAATGCAAACACATAATCTTAAAATTAAGTTTGAGTTGTCAAAAATTACTATTACTTTAGCCAGTTTTCAATAATGTAAATATTTTTAATAAGTATCTGAAACTATATCTCAATAGTAATAGCAGGAAAAAAATCTAACCAGAAGTCTGATGTGTCTGAAATTGCTATTAAAGTAAAGAACATTTTGCTAAGCCTTGTGCTTTTTTAAGAAACTTGGATGGAGAAAATCTGATCCCTTTGTTGAAAAACAAATGCTGCATGTAATTTTTGGATCAAGAAAATTTTGTATGTTTTGCATTCAACTAGTATTTCCTTTCAGATATCATTTATCAAATTATGGTCATTAATAACACCCACTCACCCATCTACCATAGTTAAGTAGTTGTAATTTAAAGAATGCACTGTCTGAAGAGTTCAGATTAAAATAAGATTCTACTGTGAGATTCCACTTATTGTGCCAGTTCTTTTTAACCAAATACTTTGAAAATGTGTCAGCCATTTCACAAAATGTACTTTAAACAGAATAACTGTGTGTATCAAAATTGAAAGTTAAATAAATTAGGAATGTAAAAACTAATAATTTCAGCTTTTCAACATAGTACTAATTCCTGCAGATTAATCTTCTTTCCTAGTGAAACAGATCACAAGTTCAGTCAAATATTTGACAATACTAATCAGGTAAAAGTACAACTGGGCTATGATCTTGTTAATATATCTTAGTATTTAAAAGATGTCTACAGTCAAATATGCAAAGGCTACAGCTTTAGTAGCATCCAGCTACAACAAAACCAAAGCGCATAAGTATGTATGGCTTTAGTAATTTCTAAGATTATTGGGCTGTTCTAAAAGTTAAATTTTGGCTTAATAGAAAATTCTACCACTTGCACAAGCCAAGGCTTTTAGCTTTTTCTGTAGATGCTGCTAACTTTCCCCTTCCTATATATTGCATTTTTTTCTTCTCTGGAGGTACTTTAATTTGGAAGATGGATTTAATGGGTAGATAGAATGGATCAAAGTTGAGCATCTTCAGTTCAAAAGGAAGGATATTTTCTTATTCTATTGTATTATACTTCTATACACTATACACTAAGAAACAAAATTTTAGTCTTGTATTTAAGACATCAGCCTTAAGGAAATCTCTGTTCAAAACCTTTCTTATCTCTTATGTTCTCCAGATATCATAATAGGATGCATTTTATAATTCTCAATTTTTTTTGGTAAGTATTCATTCAAGAAAAGTTAATATTTTGTTTTATTTCATTGTGCTATATGAACTGTTAACTGAAAGTTGAAGGATAATGCCACAACCAAATTAATAGCAAAATTGCAGATTTCTTATTGGTTATGCTCCCTGTTGTGTTCTAGTATATGCTTCTGAACACCAGAATATGACTGCTACTGCCAGTTGGAAAGTCAAGTATCAAAAAAGTAATAAAGGAAGTGTGCAATAATTTTCAAAAGAACATGGTCATTACTTTTGCTCAGTAGTTATTCCAATCTTTGGTTCATGTTACTATAATTAATTGCTGTAAGCAAAAAAATCCTTTCAACTTGATTGAGAAAAATGATTTGGCTTGTCCAGGGTTTCATTTATATATGCCAAGATCTAAACTATGGTTTAGGAAAACATTGCATGATTGGCTAGTTGGCTTTTAAAATAGATTCAAGGGGATCAGATGTTTTCATTACTGCAATTTATTTTTATCCGAAACTAGAAAAAGATTCTAAATGTATGTGTTTTGAAGCAAGCCGACTTCAAATTGGTGTATGAAGCTGGCTTGTTTTCTTAAATCATAATTAAGTTTACAGTTCAGCTGAAGCTTCAGATTAAATGATAAATTATGGCTGGTTAACAGAGTTAAATGCTTCTGTATCTTTTTGCAACAACAACAGATAAGAAAGTACATTTGACTTGAGAACAGAATTCTAAATCATTATACTGTACTGAAACAAACTATATACTTTATAATCTAGACATGAATGTATTATAATCATATTTTTCATCAATGAAGAATTAAATGAGTAAGATTTGGGAAGGAGAGGAGTCTGAATGTTGGTAGTAAGGATTATTTCCCAAGATGGATGGTTTATTGCTTATAGTAAGGTTTGCTTTCATAAATTAATTTTTTCTTCGGTGATACTTGTCTGGAGGAATTCTTTGATTGTGGCCTTACTTTCTTAACCTGCTAGTTGCGCAATGAAAGGCTTTAGAATGAAAATTAAGTTAACTTGCCATAGGTCCTTCTTATTTAGGTAATTAGAAGTTTAATAGGGCAGATCAAAATCTTTTCTGCTGAAATGCTAACGTTACAGCAATTCCCTCTCAGCAATTTCTGTTTCTTATCCAAGCCTGCACTTTGCTCAAACTCACAACTCACCCTTATAATGCTTTTATAGATCAATTGACTAGAGTACATGTGTGCTTTTTAAATCAACTGATTTAAACTTTGGCTGTATCATACCACAGTCTTCCATGCCATCTATTCACATGGTTTCATCAATCTTATAGTGAGTTTTATAGTTCATTGAAAATTTGAACTGGATTCTTCCAGTCCCAATA
>JANHFL010006893.1:123663-147195 GCA_032468155.1 Oxyrhabdium leporinum | reverse complement strand
AAGTTGTAAACCGCCCCGAGTCTTCGGAATGGGGCGGTATATAAATGTAAAAATAAATAAAATAAATAAATAAATGTGTATGAGATAGGAAAATTGTTCAGTTCTTAACATTTAATAATTGAATACCTAACATTCTTCCTTGTTTAAACAGATATTTTGTTTTTAAATATTGTTTTGAAAAAACTAAATATGTACATGAAAAAGCAATGAAACTACTTATTTACCCAACTTCTTCCATAGAATCACTGAGGTTCCCAAAGTTGCTAGATAACTGAGTGTCTAACAACAATAGTAAAAAAAAGTATGTTGACTCTTCTGGAAATATCTGAAGACCTGTCAACTTAGAGCAGGACAACTGATAATGGATTGGGTGACATACTATTAGGTCAACTTCCTTGTATTGAAAGGGCAGCAGAAAATCTTCCAAAATAGTTTTTTTTTTCTGTTCATGGAAATTATTACATTTATCTTCTACCTGTTATAGTAAATAAAGATAATCATTCTCCTATGGAGCAGATAAATAATACTTAGTACTTTGTATATTACAGAGGACTTCCATGCTAATTATATGCATGGATGGAGATTTACTTAAATTGCCCTGGCCTTTTGTTTCCATTTGGACCATGTTCTCTCAAGGTCAGATTAAGCCTTAATGGCCTAAGAGTTTATCATACTGTACATCTATAGATCAAAAGTTGTGATTTCAAGAAGGACTTACAGAAAATGCCGGCAATTTTCTTGTTCTTAGTCAAACTAGCAAGTAGCTTTTTTTCAGTGTTAATAAAGCCTTTGATTTTCTTTCCTTATGTTATATTTTGACATCTAACCACGCGTCTGCATTGATTCATTATTGTTCCTTTAGTTTCTTTATCCTCTTGTAGTCTTCAAATTCTTTGGACTAGGTTCAACTTTGGTTTGCATTTGGTTAGCATTTTAAACACTGTCTGTTCCAGATCAGGAGCACCAGTTATCACTTGACTTTCCCAAAACCACAAACCCATATTCAGTAACCATTTTTGTTCTGTTTTAGTTCTAGCTATTTTCTCCAAAATGCCAGTTTCAGGGTTTTTTAATTTTCTTAAAGAAAGAAAAATATTTTAAGAGACACCCCAGAAATTTGTTTTGTAGACAAAGCCACTCAAGAAAATAAAAATTGCTCTTCCCTTCCCTTCCAAAAAAAGATTAGAATTGAAGAGCCAATAAAGAACATTTATCTGCCACTACTGCAGCAAATAAGAATCTTAAAGTATATATATATGATTGATTTAAGACCATAAATTGCAAGGTTTTGTTGTTGTACCATTGTTTATGCATTCATAATGAATATGGGGACAGACAATACAGATGAACATCTGTGAAAGATACCATTAATTCCAATTCTAGTTTTGAGGAAGTCTACTTATTAAAACTCAAACACTTGGTAGAGAAATACAGTGAAAGTAAACTTGTAAAATAATCCAACAATGTAATTGGGATGAATGCTACTTATCTCTTTATACTTGTTTAGGACTTGGCATAATATCTGTAGAGATGTTTTTAGGAAAACTTAATTTCTATGCTCTTTTTGGGAACTTATCTATACTTCCATTATTCTTGAAAGTTATTTCCTAAATGCTGTACAGTATATACCATTATCTAAAACCATCAAAAGGTAAATTGCTGTGAAGTTGTATCTGGCACTCACATGCTTTCTGTTCTTAGTATTTCTAGTCAGGTTCTATGATGCCACCACAATTCTACAGTGAAAATTATGTTGTTGTTTTGAATACTATTTTGTGTAGGCAGTTTACAAAAAGTACAACATATATCCGGACTTTTTCAAATTTGGTTTAAATCAAGTGTTTAAAGAATAATTGAAAACATGTTTCTGCAACTGTGCAACCAGAGAGGCAGGAAGCCAGCAGAATATACAGAATTCATAACTGCATTCTTTGTGAAACTTCAAATAAAATGTAGTATCACATCCAAACTTAAAAAAAAATATTCTGGATTAATATAAAGTAAGGAATTGAGTGGCATACTTGACCCTTCCCTGATGGCTTTTAGGAAACAACAAAAATTGAAATTATCTTAACTTAAAATGTATTATCTTTTTCATTGTTCTTGTTTGTTGCTTTTTCTGTCCTTCTTGGAGGTGTTGTTATTATTACTTTTAATTATACCATGATGTTTTGTTTATTGTATAGTCTGCAAGCCACCAAGAGTTATTAGAAAAGGGAGGGAGGGAGGAATTAAATAAACAAACAGAATGAGAGAGAAACTGACTCTGGAAAAGTAACCCCAAAAATATCAGATTTTTTTCCTAGAAAACTTAATTTAAATTTGTAATAACATTGCACTCTCATTTAATTTTTTACTTTTTACTTTGGTCAATATTTCTGAAAAGATGACAGGAATGTAGGATTATGAAGGAAAGGATTGAAAATAAAATAGTTTTCATTGTAAAATATTCCTAACTCCAAATATTTATTGTCAGAACTGGCTTATTATATAAGCTTAGAAATCAATTTCTCTTCTTTTTGATTAGATTTGGTGTCTGAAAATTCACTGCCATTTTTTATTTTTCACTTTGAAATATTATGGGCAAGAACTCAGTTGAACATTCGATAGAGTTGATGTTCAAGATTAAGAAATTGCTGCCAATTTTCCACTGGAAAAATCCATACTATTTATTTAAAATATTAATGGCATTTAATTCCATTCTTTCTTTAGTATTCTTCCTTCTTTCCATTTAGCTTCATATCGATGCTCAGATTAAACTGAGATCCAGGGATTCGGCTAAGGAGCTTCCTGACTGAAAAGGATTTAAACTTATTTCCCTTAATTTGAGCTTTATACTCTAGCCAATATAACATTGTTCTCTAATTCAGTTCTAACAAAAAACACTAAACTGAGGCATAAAATTTGCATATTTCCTTTCCTTTCTTGTTTCTTGAAGTTGACACAAGGGGTACTAGAAGCTGTACTGTTGCAGTGAGCAATTCCAAAATTTCAGTAGAACAGTAGTAGCATAGCTCACCAATAAGGTGTTATTCTGTTTACAAAGTGTCTATTAAGATGAAAACATTTCCCATAGATCAAAGTTAAAACCTGATTTCAATGCAGTTGCTATATCCCAAGCTTAGTTAAAATAATTGCAAGGAACTACTACTCGGTTGATCATGGCAAACTATTCTGATAAAGTGACAGGTTTTAATTATGTACCCAAGAAAAAGAGGCAATGGCACGTAGTTTTGTTCCAATAGACAGAAAATTGTTACAAAATCCTTACTGTGATCCTGCTGTTTGTTCACTGTACCCTATGTTGAATATAGAATACATGTTAAAATAAAACCAAGAGTATTTAGAATATTTATAGACAGATGCTTATGGTCCAAATGGACAAATAACACTCTTCATCAATATTGCATGGTTTGATGGAATGTATTCATCATTAAATCATCTGTCCTCACAAAGAGAAAGAATGAAACACTGAGCATCTGTCTTCCAATCAGGAAAAAACAGATAAGTAACAAAGAGAGAAACAAGGAAGTCCATTGCGTGCTGGTTATACACCTAATAATCTTAGTGGTTAATATGATAAATTATATCATATTTGTAGTGGTCAAAGCGAAGACCAGGAGCCATGAATTCTAGTCCCACTTTTAGGCGCAAAGCCAGCTGGGTAACTTTGAGCTAGTCACTTTCTGTCAGCCCTAAGAAGGAAATAATAGCAAACCGCTTCTGAGAAATCTAACCAAGTAAACTACAGGGAGTTGTATAGGCAGTCTCCGAAAATCAGGCACAATTGAACAGAAAATTAAAAACTGATATGATATAATACTATCAATATGCACCTCCTAAGTTACAGTATAACCTGAATGATCAGAGGCCATGGTTTTTCAATGTACCCTTTAAATTTAACCACATGTATCCATTTCAGCTTTTTGCTTTATACATTAAAACTGTGAATATGGATTTTTAGAAAATCTGGGTTTCATTCATCTATGTGTTTCACAAAGTAGGTTTCATCCTCAACCAAAAATGCAAGACATCCTAGAATACTTCCAATTTGTATTGTTGTAATTAACTTTCATTTTCTGTTTCTTTTTTTTTAAATCCACCCATATAGAATATCTGTTTGGTCTTGCTGTCTTGCTCTTCATGTTTCTGGTTTGGCATGGAAGTACACAGCAGAAAAAAATGGAAGCATCCTGGAAAGTGTTAACTTATTCCTTTGGGCTACATTGACTTATTTGTACTTTGGCAGTTGGGTAGCTCAACTACCTCTAGTCTGCCCGTGTCCTTTTTCTCTCAAACAGATAATTCAACAACAAGAAGCATTTCTATATGCAGCTATAGTTCACTGTGTTTAAAAATTTCTAAAGAGGGGAGGCATTGACTTGCTCTAAACTGAAATTAAAATACAAGCTTTATAGTCTGCTGTATCAGACAATTTTACTGGTATAATATTCAGGTTCACTTCCCAAAATCTTAACTATATAGATACCCTAATGGGATTTATTAATAATCTCACTATTTAGAAGTTTATAACACAGCATGTAGACACATAAAATGATTTCCTTTAGTTTTTCTCTTTCTTCTATCTTCAAAGGCCAATCTCTGCAGGACCAGATGTTTAGTTTTATTTGTTTGGAAATCCAGAACATCATGATGCCTCTTCCCTTGTTTGCTTAAAAACTGATAATTACCCTAAAAAGTGTCTTCTCATGCTCAATGGAGTGGAGTTATACAGTAAACAATTTATATAATTATTTATTAGCATATTTAAAGCCCGCTGCTTTTAGATAAATTGAGCTATAACTCTAGAAATTGATTTCTAAAACAGTATTTCCCCCAAACAACTTGAAGTTGTTCCTTCAGCAGATTCCAAGTTCCAAGAGAGCATTTTTGTATGTTTGGGACACACTGTTTTACTAATCTAATGATGCTTTTGTTTCAGGGAATAGTGGCAAAGTTTTCTTCAGTAATTGTTTTGAAAGGGTCAGAGGAAAATAGCACTAGTAGATTTCACAGAAAACTTCAGAGAAAATAGGAGTTTTTAACAGAATAGCCACTGACGATTCTGTGATTAGTATGTTTCAAATGTTCATTTTCAATATTTTGTCTAATTGAGACCAAATAATAAAATGAATCCAGATATTAAATTTGTTTCCATATAAAATTTATATATCCCATAACTGATAGTAGACCAGAAAAGGAAGAAAAGGCAAAATCCTTTGTCATATAAATCTTACATAGTTTGTATCCAGAAGGCACCAGGATGGAAGTATGGGATATAGGTTGATCTTTGTTCTTAAATGCCTCTAAACTATTTCTTGATCTTTTTTTGGGAATAAGGGTTGCTTTTGCTCAGAAACAATTTCTTATGCAGTTGACTTAATTCTAAAGTTATGTATCAGCAATTTGAAACATCTGAATATGGAGCCCACAATCTTTCAGAAAAAAATAAAACCATATCCTACTCTAAGTTATTTGAAGCTCAATGGTCATCAATCACTACAAATGATTAGCAAACATAAAATTAGAAAGGGTCCTTTTTAGGCCATCAACTGTTACTCCATCTCATTGTCAAATTAAAACATTCCCACCAAATGCTGTCCAGTCTTTGCTTTAACACATGTGGGGAGGGGAGTCACTTACTTCCTATTATTTAATATTTCTATTGGGATTTTTTTTCTTAGCATTCAACAAGACCATTAGCCTCTGCCTTATTCCTTGAGATGATAGAGAACAGATATCAGCCCTTCAACTTCTAAAAAAGTCACAAGACACACAAAACAGCCATTTCTCTTCATTTCTCTTCATCTTTGCATAGGACTTACAAAAATAGGTATTCTGTGAACAGTCCAATTAGTAAATGTTTTTACTGGAGATAAAATAAAACCAAAACAATAATCACATTTTCATTAAGCATCTTTGATAGAAATTATAGGAGTTGCAGTCCAGTACATCTAGAAAGCATTCGATTGGAGAAAGATAGGGTAGAGTTTCCAACTGGGGAAATTCAAATTTCATTTAGCCATGAACCTTCCTAGTTGATTGACTAGTAGCCATCCATTAGTTTAGCCAATCTCCCAAGAGATGATGAAACATAGTGTGACGAACAATATCCTCTTGTGTGTGTGTATATATGTGTAAGGATAAGATGTAAATGAATTCAGTACTGTTGGATTTGTGGCCAAATACAACTATATTAAGAATATTAAACTCAAACTTTGGCAATTCTAGGCAGAAAGAAAATAGATTCCTTCTTATCTTATCTTCCCCTTCCTAGCTCCTTATATAAGACAGTGAGAAAAGGTCTCCCTGTTCACATAGCTGCCCACCCCCTCTCCTTTATAAGGAATTTGTTTTTAGAGAGAGCCATGACAAATCCCTAGTCATGTTTCTCTCAGAAATCTGTCCAGGAGAAATTATTAGTGAGGTCAAATTTGCTCATGAACTGTAAAGCTGAAAGATGGGAAAGGCACATGAGATCGTATCACCTCCCTGCCAGAGAGACATTGTTCCCTGCAGTACGTTTTCTGGTGCTAAATTTTATGAGTCCTAAGAAATGGAGAAAGATTCTCACTTCCTTTGGAAGACAATTGCACAGCCTAACATCATCGAGGGACTTTCCCTGGCACTTAGTCTAATATTTCATTCAGATCACCTTTTAGTATTCCAACTGATAAATCACAAATGACCACAAATGCATCTGTTAATACCTGTTAGTTAAATCCTAGGTGGCCATGGGGGGAAAAAATAGAAAATTCCAATTTCAATGTACCAACATACTTCATTAAGTTAATTAAACATGGCTAAAGAACTTTCATTTCCTGTGTGTGTGCATATTCTTTAAAAACTTGTATCTTCATCCAACACTTACATCAATGACAAATGAATACAAAACCAGACCATGTAAACAACAACAATGGTTTTAATATTCAATCGTCCTATAGCATTTTGGTAATGATATACTCCCCACATCAAGAAGGTCCACAAGCTGAAAGTACTGTATAATTTGAGTTATACATGTAGATGATTCAATATAAAATGTGTTATCTAGTATTAAACAGATAAGTGGCTACTAGAACCAAACTAGATCATGTGCAAATTGTCCGTTGACTTCTTCCAGTTTCTGATTTTATGTAATTAATTATAAACACATAATATTCTAACTTGCACATGGAGCGAGAATTCTAATCATTTGCTGTAGTCCTTTCAGCAGAAGCTTTATAAAAGATACTTTAGAAGGAAGAAAGTCCTTCTCCAGCATTATAACACATAAACATTGGCTGAGATATAATTTAATAATTTCATGATGAATTATACCAACTAATTCTATAATTTACTTTGCTTCCATTTAATCCCATTTTATAAAACAACTTGGTTTAATAGTGTTCACCACTAGGAGTGTTTCCCCAGTGCTGTGTCATCTACCTGCTCTTCAGCTGGCAGAAAACTATGCTGAAATTGATTGGTCCTGTTACCATCTTCAGTTGCCGCTGTTTTAATTTCATAGTTCTTCAGGTAGTTCTTGACTTATGACCACAATTGACCCCAAAATTTCTGTTGTTAAGCAAGATAATTGTTACGCGAATTTTGTCCCATTTCGCAACCTTTCTTGCTACATTTGTTAAGGGAATCATTTCAGTTGTTAAATTAGTAATACGGTTGTTAAGTAAATCTGGCTTTCCTGTTGACTTTGCTTGTCAGAAGATCACAAAAGGTGATCACATGATCACAAATATAAGTCAGTTGCCAGGTGTCTGAATTTTGATCATGTGACCATTGGGTTGTTGCAATGGTTGTAAGTGTGGAAAACAGTCATAAGTCACTTTTTTCATTGCCGTTGTAACTTTGAATGGTTACTAATGAGCTGTTGTAAGTCAAGGACTATCTATATTTGCAGCTATGGGAAGATGTGAAGAAAGGGTCATAATGACAGACAGCAGCATTATTGTGTATGCCTGTGGCATAAAAGGTTACTAAATTTAAGAAGGGTTTGGTCTCATTTTAGAATTTTCAAAACAGTTGTGTACTGGGAAATTCAGTCAGACTGTCAGATTTCCCACTCACAGTACCCTTGTTATTCTTCTCCCCTTCCTATGTATTTTTCTTCTCAATCAACTTTTCTCACAATTTAAAAAAGATGTTTGTTCTCATCATCAATTAACATTTAGTTTTGACATGTAAGGCTGGAAAAATCTACAAATATTCTTATTTTTAATATATGACATATTTTCCCCAAATAGAACACTTGTCATCATCACATAGATGAAAGGGAAAAATATCAGCAAAGGAATTTGAAAACTGTGTCCATATAACTATTAATCTTTTCATATTTAATCCCAAGGATTAAGAAATAACCATGATTAGAAGGCTGGCTGAGAGATGGATGATTTGATTGTCAAAGTTTTACCACTGAACCAGACAGTTATTTAGGCTGGATTCAAAGCACTGCACTAAACCATAGTATGATTTAATACATAATGTGAACCCAGCTATTGAAACTATAAATAATTTTTAAGATTTAGCAGCCAGTTGTGATTTATTCAAGAGAAAATTGGTTAAGCAATTGGCTTATTGTTATGTATTAATTCTTACAAAACTTCCTTTCCATTTAAAACAAAATATTGACATTCTTAATAAGAAATATAGCACAAAGCAGCATTAATTTAATTATTTATATTATTTTTCTGTCTGTTCCTATGTAGACTTATTCAAAGAGAAGTTCCTTGGTTAAAGGGGATTATTCCAAAGTAACTGTGATCTGCTTATAATAAAAAAAAAACATAGATAGGCATGATGAAATAAGAAGAAATTCTGAATTCTATGGATTTTTTTTTTAACTCAACCGATATAGAACTGTATTGTGTGGTATACGCACATATACCAGAGTTTAAAGTGTATGGAATTTACAATACTTATTTCTGAGCAAACACAGTAAAGTTTATGATGATTGCTGAGAATTACTGCTTTAGTACTATTGTTGTCTCTTGCCAATTTACAACTTTATGTACTTGGCCTGAGTTCAAAGTGGGTTGGTATATGTGTTTCAAGATTACAAGGCTCTTTCTTGAAGTTAAGAAAACCACAGGTTTTACAGTTTAGTTGGTTAAGTATATGCCATTTAAAAGTGTTTAAGATGTTATAAGACTTTGTATTGTTTTATTATTATTGTTGCTACAGTTGCTGTGGGCCATTTTGGAAATAACTCAAATGTAAGGGCACTTCTAAAATAATAAATAAATAAATAAAATATGCCTTTTCTCCTTTAAATACTGTTTTATGCTTATGCAGTTCAATGTGTATCTAAGAAATTAATTTATTAAAACTACTGAAATTATTTGATAAATTAGAGCTACCATATCTGGGCTATGGACAACTGGATTAATACTTTACAGTTGTAAAGAGACATAAAAAATTTAGTTACAATTCTTCACAATTACAATTTCTTACTTAAGTGATAACTTGGCATTGGTTACATAATTCAGATCATGATCTCTACATAGGTCAGCAGACGTCTGTTTCTTGTTAGATTTTTCCTTCATTCTCCTAAGACATTTAGTTGACATCCTGAGAACTACATTGTTCTTCCGATGTTTTTCTCTCAATTAACAACATTCTCCTGTCTGTGGGTGGGTGTGTATCCCTCTCTTCCAATGTTTAGACTATGAGTGCCATTGCATCTCTAGCCAAAATAGCAACATTCACACATAAGAAGTCCTGTAATAGGGACAGTATACAAACCTTGTAATAAATAAATAAAATAAAGATGTCATCAGCTGGACATAAACGTTGGAGAAAAATCACAAGAACAAATAAGTTTCCACAGAATGCAACATAGCTCCATAAAAATTCAGCATATTCAGTGACCTTGGAATGCTATCTGTTGCAGGGAGAGTATAAATAACAAGACAGTGGGGCCAGAATCCTGAACAACAACCCTGTACACTGAACATTTCATTCCAGATCTTACTGATATTTTCTAACTGTTTGCAATTGTTAAACATAGTTCCCTGGTCTGTTTCTAATCAGCATCACTGAAGGTGGAGGATGAAATAATCTAATTATCTTGAGAAGGCGTAGAGCAGAATCAGATTGCAAAGGAGTTCCATCCTCATTCTAGCCAGAGCAAAACCTCATGGGCAGCCAGATGGCTTGCAATATATATATCCTATTCCAGACTGAAGCCAAGAACCACATGGTAGCATTTTGTAAAGAAGTGCAATCCACCTTGAGTGTGGGAGGCTTGCATTAAGCAATCTTTCTCATGCCATAACCTTGCCAAGGGAAGCCGCCTTTTTAAAAATATTTCCTCTCAGCTATCAATCAGCTGCTCTTGCATTCCAATTAGTTTCTGTTCCCCAGAAGAAAAACATCAGAAAATGCCTTTCCCAGAATGATGGTGAAAACACTATCTATCAATATTGATCAGATGTTTACTGACAGAATCATTAGGCTTCACCAGGGTCTCAATGAGCCAAAGAAGTCTTTAGGACTCAGCTGAAGTAATGACTATTTGTAATTATTATTATTATTTATTAAATTTCTATGCTGTTCATCTCAAGTCCAAAGCAACTCTGGGAACCCTACAGTGTAGTAAAAATAGAAATATAAAAATTATAAATATACACCCAAAGACTTAAATACCAACAAAAATACCAAATACCGCTAAGAGCGGAACGGTGTAGTGCCTTCTCTGTCACTGCACAAACCAAGCCAGTCTACAGCTTCTCACCAGGACTCCATGTCAAACAGCAGATTTCACCTTTGATTGTAAGAAGTTGCAAAGGGCCATTGCAGAAAAAGGTCTTAGCTGATGTGGTCCTGGCTGAAAATTCTTTGGCTGTCAGTGACGGGGTCCAGAATAGGCCCATTCTGCCAGAATAACTGAAGCAGGCCAACTCCACTGGAGTAAGATGGTTTCTCAACTTAACCACTGAGAAATTAGATATATTTATAAAAATACATTTTCTGCATATCAAAGTCAAATTTAACTCACACTCGTATTATTTCACTAAATATCATCCTGTTATCAGGCTTTATCAATAGTCAGTTGAGCAGTGCCACTTGAACTAGGTACAATATATCTACCCGGCCATCCTTTTCTCAAAAGGTGCTTTTTCAAAAGGCAGCTGGACTGTTTTTTCCTTGAGGAAGAAGAAGAAGATGTTTCAGTTTTCATTTCATCTTCTTTTTCTTCCTCAAGGAAAAAACAGTCCAGTTACCTTTTGATAAAAGCACCTTTGAGATAACTATGACCTGGGTAACTGAGAATCTCCATAGACATTCATCCATCCTTTTGTTTTTAATCTTGTATGAGTCTATAGAGATTCTCTGTCATCCAGGTCATGATTATATCAAAAGTGTTTTTTCAGGAGGCAACTGGATTTTATTGTTTTTTTTCTTTTGAAGACATTTTGCTTCTCATTCAAGAAGCTTCTTCAGCTCTCACAGGATAGTGGGGAATGGAATGGCTGGTCATTTGCATCCTTTAGAGGGTCATTGAAGCACTTGGAGGTTTATCTGTGTCCTCAGGGTCACCTGAGCAGTGGTCCTGGTTCCTGTAGTCTGAATTTTTTCCTCTAAAAATCCATTCCTACTCCCACACCATTCAAAGGGTGTTCATCCTAAATTGTATAGCTAAGAGTCTGTAGAGATCTTAATTTTGTATGCTTCCCAGAATCATTTGATTGTGAGATGGGCAGCTATGTAAATATGCTAAATAAATAATCCTCCCTTCAGGATTCGACAGCTTCACTCAATTAAAAAAAAGAAGAAAGGAAGAGAGGACTAATGCATGAATTCCTATGCCTCACTGTACACAATTGCTCACTAGTTATTGTCTACCTGGAATTGCTAGATCACACTCATGTTGTTGCTTAAATGGGGTCAGATCCAAGTTGAAAAGAGTTTGGGCAAAATATCCTCAAAAACCATTCTGCATCAGTGTGTTGAGTCAAAATAAGCTGTTCTCACTGCATGCACTAAAGATGCATAAGAAGCATTATGGAGAATTAAGCTGGCCTTAAAAAGACTTAATTATTAGTAAGTTAGAGTGGCTCAAGACATTTTTCTGCTGGAATAAAAGGTTTACAAGAATTTAAGGTAATATTAATAGCACTTTTTCCTCCCGTTTCTTCCAAATAACAAAACTGTGAGGAAGGTCAGGCTGAGAGAGAATCTGCTTGCTTATTCATTGACCTTTTGCGACTGAGAATGGACTAGATTTGGGGTTTCCATTACAAAATTAGCACCACAACTACTATCAAACATTCAGGATAGAGCTGGAAGTGACCTTGGAAGTCTTCTAATCCAACCCCCTGCTCAAGCAGGAGACCCTATACCACTTCAGACAGGTGACTGTCCAGTTTTTTCTTAAAAACTTCCAGTTATGAAGCCCCTACAACTTTTGAAGGCAAGCTGTTCCACTGGTTAATTGTCCTCATTGTTAGGAAGTTTCTCCTTAATTCCAGGTTGCTTTGCTCCTTGAGTAGTTTCCATCCATTGTTTCTTGTCTTGTCTTCTGGTGCTTTGGAAAATAAGTTGACCTCCTCTTCTTTGTAACAGTTCCTCAAATACTGGAATACTGCTATCATATCACTCCTACTCCTTCTTTTCTCTAGACTGGCCATACCCAATTCCTGCAATTCTTCTTTGTTTCCAGGCCCTTAATCATCTTAGTTGCTCTTCTTTGCATAGAACCATACAGGTTCCCTTAAGGGTGCTTCAGTACAATGGACTAGGTCTTGATACAGGCTTGTTTGGGGAATGTACATGGACAGGCAGTGTAAGAGCCTTATTTCTGTCTCCAAGAGGTAGGAATGTTTGAGGAACTGAGACTGCTATTGCCTTGCTTTACTTTGTCTAACGAGAAGACCTAGTCATCTGCCCTGTGAGGGAGGAAAAATTCTCCACCTGATCAGAGCTATGGAATGCTAATGGTAGCCTCATTCAGTAAATGTAACAGTAAAATATGATCAGGAGCTTTTCTTGCTTAAATCTTGCCCTTGCCATACCCCAGTATTGTGCCAGAGTCAGCAACTTCCCTCTGCCTAATGGTAGAATCAGTTCTGAAAATGCAGTGAGCTTAGAGGCTTTCCTTTCTCAAAGTTGCTGGATGAATTTGAAATACGACTATTCTACAAGGGAGTGCATTTTCCAATTAAGGTCTGGATTGCAACAAAGTTCTGTTATTTGTATTTTGAAGAAAAGTTTGCAGCATGTTGTAACAAATTTGCCCCTCAAGGCCTGGAAGCCTAAGATATGGAAAAGTGTAATAAGTGGCAAGTAAATTGCAGAAAATTGTTGGTGGGTACATTTCATAATCTACTGTTAATGTAAAAATTTGATTTATTTAAGGCAATAAACACATAGCCCAGTGTTATGCCACTATTAGTATACAATTTCAAAGATTTAATGCTCCCACTGAATTTTTATAGCCTGAGGATTATGACTAAAATCCAGACAGATTCTGTTTCTGATTTGGAGCTAATCATAAAAATGAAGTAAGCATTCAAATGAGTCACAGTTTGGAGAAAGATATGCATACAAAATCTACAAAAGTTACATTAAGTCATGTTGGATTTTTAAAAAATCCTATTAAATACAAGCAGTCTGGTTCCTTTCACACACTTTCTACATTATAATGCAAGATCTATATATCCAGTACTATCTGTTTCTCTCTGTGCCAGTCTCTGAATTCCTAAATAATACAGAGAATTCTAAAGATTTGTAGAAATGAACTTCAAAAAAAACCTTTCAGAAAAAAATCCAATAATGTTCTAAACAAGGCTGAGAATTCTTAATGCTTACAAAATGTCACTGGATGGGGGGGGACGGGACGACAGACGACGACTTGAAAAATTGGAATAAAAAGTCAGAAAATGAACTGGATGGCTGGGTGGCTAACTAGCACTCAGGACAACATCTCTGTGTCCACAGATGAACCTTTTCATGGGCCCTGATTGCTAACTTTTTATGATTAAAAATATGAGCTTATTTTTTAGGGGCCTTATATGCCAACATATGTTACCAGTTGTAACTCTGACAAGACTGCTTCATCATATCTGGCCCCAAAGAAATCTGGCCTGAAAGAAAGCACAGCAGCCTATTAATCTTTTATCCAGCCAGTTTCATGGTATTAGTATTAGAATGCAAAGCCTTCAATAGCTCCGGTTCCTTAAGGAAAGATCTACGGTAATACCAAGCTCCAAGAGATAATGCTTACCCCTAGATCTCCTGATTATAGTAACTATGCACAGTTGTACTTCTTCCCAGAGAAGCCTTTCTGGCAAAATGATTTTCTACTTCTTTGCTCACCCCCCTCCCACAATATTTCTTTTCTATTATTGTTTTAAATCTATTTTGAAATATTCAAGTGTTTTAATTAAAAGTATATACAGTAAGTGATCTTAATAAACAACAGTAAGAATAATGTAGGCACCATAGAATCTCTTACTCTGCTTGTTATGGGTCTGGATCCCAGGTGAGCTGCAAATTGTCCTCTCCTATCTTCTTCTGGGTAAATGCTATGCACGCAAGCTTGGAGTGTTGAGACAAGCAGGACCATTGGCCAACTCCCTGATAATCAGAATAACAGAATAACAGAGCTGGAAAGGACATTGGAGTCTTATACCTCAACCCCCTGCTCAAGCATGAAACCCTATACCATTTTAGACAAATGGTTGTCTAATCTCTTCTTTAAAAACATCTGCATTGGAGCACCCACAACTTCTGGAGGCTAGTCATTCCACTGATTAATTGTTCTAACTGTCCAGCTGGCTAACTAAATAAATTTCTCCTTAGTTCGAGGTTGGTTCTGTCCTTTATTCCAATATTTAAGTGGCTGCCACAAAGAAGAGGGGATCAACCTATTTTCCAAAGCATCCGCAGGCAGAACAAGAATCAATAGATGAAACTAATCATCAGGTGGTATATGCAGTAATGATTCTATTCAATCTTTCTTATTTCCAACAAGTTTATCCTTCTTGGATGCAGGAAGTAAGAGACATGTGTCAAGCATGATTTCAGACGATGCCCTGCTAATTTCAGTTTTGAAGCACAACTAACAAGAATTTGACTTTTGTTGTGAGCATGGAACCTACCTTAATGCCAGCTTCTAAGTTTGCCTTCATAGCCTGACTGAGATGGTATGTATAATTATTACTGAAAGCTGCCTTTTTCTGAATTAGCCTATTGTCCACTGTGCGGTATATTGAATACTGTACGATAGCCTATTTTCTATTTTGCTGAAAATAAATTTCCAAGAGACTTCCAGCTAGATTTCAGGGAGTCTTATTCCCAGCACTCCCAAGAAATCCAAAACTGAATCTAGTAAGCAAAGTAATGGTGTACCACAACCATTGCAACTGATGTACTTTCAGTAAGGAAACCATTATTCTGGATATGTGATTTGGCAGTGCTGTTCTAAAGAAAAGTAGGCATGCTGTTGTTAAAAAAAAGGAGAAAGAGCTAAAATAATTATTTTAATATTGAGCATCCAGAAGTCTCTTCTGCAAAAGAAACATATAAGCAATGAAACAGCAAACTTTTTTTGATTATTCTGTAATCACTTGAGCAGAACAGAAGGCATATTTGGTGAGATGAGAAACGGGCCAAAATGAAAGTGCCAGAATAAACCTCCTCTAGGAATGCCTCATGGGAAGCCTCTCATCAAACCATATTTGTTAATGTAAGTAAGATAATTAAACAGTCACACCAGATTTCTCCATTATGCATGATTTAACTATGAACAGCTGAAAAACTAAAGAGGTCTTTGCTGAATGGAAATCTCATTTTTCTTCTATCAGCCCCAAAGTAGATCATAAAGTAATGGAGAGGGAACATAACCAGTAAAAGAGCTACTTTTCTTAAAACGAATCCATAGCACAGTGGGGGGAGGATTCATTTTAGGACATCGTGCTTGCTCCATTCCCATCTGAAATTCTTTCCTACCCTTTAGGAAATAAGAAAGAAGTTTTAGTTATAAGGGTGTGTACAACTAAAGTGATAATTCCTTGAAAATCTGCTGTTACACTCAAAAAATCTGTAAGTAGTCAGATAATCACCCCCAGGTTCTGCCAGAGCCTGGCGGGAGAGAAAATGGCATGCCCTTCAGGATGTTGTCCACCTTGTAGTTGTGTTTTACACATACACATTTGCTGTTAAACTTGTGTGAAATTTTATATTGATATATATATGACATTCATAACTTGTGAAAACCAGGTGCTCCTGAAAAATGTTCCTGGACACGACCTTTTCATATGTACATATTGAATAGTTATGTGTGAAGCAATGTGTCACATGTCATCCCATTAATATATATTTGTGAAAATCACCCTTGAACCAAAGTTTAGAAGATATTTTTGTGCATGTAGGAGACTGTGTTCCAAGTCAGCAATATTGGCAATTTATACTTTCCTTTTTTCTATCTCAGTCCTGAATATTAATTCCACCTCTAGATTATTGCACAGAGTTTTAGCCATCATACTTTTTATACAAGGATACTATGCAGCTTTGAAACATGAAGGGGGGAAAAAGCAACTTTATTTGAAGCAGGAAAATAAAGGAAAAGCTACAACCAGTGAGGGGGTTTAACTCTGAGTGAAAAGCTAGTATGGAAGCATATAAAATTATCCATAATCCATAATTATCCACACATAAGATCTCAGGTTTATTGAGATGAAAAGGAAAGAGAGTTTAGACTAATAAAAGGATGTCTTTGTTTACAAAATGCCTAGTTAGACTATAGATTTTGTTGCCATCTGATATTGGTGAAAGCTGCAGAATTGGATGATTTTAAAAGGCAGCTAAATAAATTCATAGGTAGCAGGTCAATTAATAGTATCAATAGTTATATACAAAAAGTATAGGTATATATACTCTAAATCATGCACTTGATCTGTCAAGGCTTTTCTGATGTTCATTATATCTTTGGGGCAAAGGAAATCTTTGAGGCCAAGAGAACTGCTGCTGTGACATATTTGTTTTAATTTGGATGTGCCTATTACATTATTTCTTAATCTATTATTTCATTCTGAAAATCTCAATTCTTATGACCTTACCGAATACTGCATCATTTTGTTCTAGACTGCAGTTACCCAGAATTTCTAAGGAAACTAGATCTTCCCCCATGCTTGCTTTGTTGTAAGTGTCATATATAGTAGAAATATTATATCACAAATAATTAACTTCAGTGATACTAAAACACTGAATCCTGAAATTACCTACATAGACCTTTGTTCTAGGACTAATTTTCAGTGTTAAAAGTCAGGTGCCCTTTGTTCAGTTATTTATTATATTTTTATATGCTGCCTTTATTTTTTTTCTACCATGAAACCGTTATACTTAGCCAAATGCATGCTGAACAACTATGTCTTGTTCACAGCTACTTTTTGTTAGCTAGGATGTTTTCAAAGTTTTCCATGTGGCATCAGAGAGTAAGTATTCAAATGGAAGCCAGGCGTTAAAATGGTATTGGATTTATTTTGTGTAAAGCTCTTCCAAGTTCAAAGGGAGCCAGCAAAGTAAGTCTATATCGACATGTAGGGACAAAAATGCAACTTTGGTGCAAAGGTCAGATAGGAAAAAATGATATCAGAGATGTTTTGTGACTAGAATGAATGGCAGATTCCAAAGTCTAAAGAACATGAAAACCAAAATGAGCCTCCAGGCCACTGATTTAATAGCACTCTTCTTTGTTTCTGGATTTTTTGAAAAGTTACACTAGAAACAGGAACCTGGGAACATCCCGAGGAGAAGGCTGGTTTCCCTGACAGCTTTGGATGACAGCCTAAAAAAAACAAGGAAGGACAAAAGAGGGACATTCTGTCTCAATTCTAGTGCAGCAATTCAAATACCAACAGAAACAAACACTTATTACCTCTACGGAATTCTTTATTTATTTTTCCTTATATGTTAAATTTAAAAGTTTTTTTAAAATCATGTTTTGGGATTCTAAACATTAATTGCTATAGGATAAATACCTTGCATGTGTCTTGGGGGAAGTAGCATCATTTAATTCCAAAATAATTATGATGACTATTGCAGATTGTATACATGGAGATCCAAATGGAGAAGTGTACTCATATTCTTAGTATTGTATTCTTTTGTTGATAAACAGAATGAAGATATGGATATCTTTTAGATTTACAAATGTTAACTGGGTTAGAGCCTTTCCACATCATCACTCTAGTGATTTGTTGTGCTACCTTTAATTTAGCACTGCAACATATGTTTCCTTTTATCATAGATGAAAAGAGAAGATGCACATTTCAGATTTGCTGAGGAGCAATACGTACCATACAAAGAAAAATTGTAGAAAAAAAACTAAATGAACACATGTATAAATAGAAGGATATCATATCTTCTTAGTTCTACCCTTTCAAATCTTGGGCATGACTTGCTATAATTGATTATAATTGGACTTGACCCAATTATATTAAATCATTTACTGTAATATTTATAATAATAGGAAGGACTATTTGCCTACAATGTATGCAAACAGTTCAGGAACAAGAATTTTATTTTAGATATATAGCTAATAGTTATGAGATTCAGAGTTGACTTTTTCAGTAATCCTTGGACAAAGTGCCTCCTTCTAAGTGGCTAATGTAGGGTAATCAGATCCTGAATAGCAGGGGTGGCTGTGTCTATTTGCCACTTTAGAATCTTATATGCACCACTGACACTATGAGAAATTAAAATGGCAGTTAGAAAGGGAAGATGGGAGACAACAATAGCAGGCCTAATTTAGATACCCAATGTTGGCAATGTTTACACACACACACACACACACAATAAAACGTAAACTGGTGAGAAGTCTCTTCTATTATATGAAACAGGAAGAACTGAATGGGGGAAAACCCACAAAAGGAGATGTTAACATACTCTGGGGGTTTTGCTTTTTCGGTTTCCAAAAGAAAGCTGGTTATTTAAAACAAAAATCCCAGGGTTGTTGTCATGCACATCTGCAAAAGTATTGTCAGTTCCAGGTTCCCAAGCTGGTCTAGATCCAAGCTGGATGGGATTTCTTAGCAAAAAAACCTAAGTCTTGCCAAACCAACTGAGTTGACCTCACATCAATAAAGCAATCAATGGCACAATATTAACACTTGGGAGGAGGGAAATGCTTCTCCAGGAAACAAATTATAAATAATAGAGAATAGTGATAGCAAATGAAGAATTTCAAAATATAGCGTGAATTATAGCTGAAGTCTACAAGAGGTAGTCTACAGTTTCTTAATAGTTTTTTTCTTAATGCATGGAGTGCATTGTGTAGATGTGTTATTCTTGTATTTTGATTACTTATTGCAATTTTACTATAAAGGGGAAAATCCCAAAGGACATTGAAGTGTAAAGGTTTTAGTCATTGAGATAAACTCTAGGAATGCAAATCATTTTTCATACACTATTCCTGGAGTGAAATTATATTCGATTTCCAACAACTGTACTAAGAGAAAAGACTGTCTAAAACATTTCTTTGTGGCTATAGAGCAGTGTTTCTCAAGATCAGCAACTTTAAGGTGTGTGGACTTTGTGCTGGATAAGAAATTCTGGAATTGAAGTCCACACATTTTAGAGCTTCTGAGGTTGAGACATTGCTTTTCACTATGATTTTGCTGGTCTTTAACATAAAATCTAAGGCACACTATACAATTCAGATGCTTTTGTAGTTTTGAGTTAGGATTTAGGAGATCAGAGTGATCCCTTTATAAAGACCAGAAACAACAAAAGGAGAGCAATTTCTACCCTTGCTGGCATAGTTGTCCCTGCACTACACAAACCAAGAATAGAGCCACTATAAAACTGAGAAGATGTATGCCAAGAAGTATGAAAAATATGAAAATGAAAAACATAATTAAATTTTAAAAATTGCAGTGGAAAACAAATAGCATTTTGCAACTGTATTTTTTTTAAATTGCAGTGTCCAGTTTGTACTCGTGTTGTAAAATTATACAATAAAAGGATGGCATGTAAACCATGAAGTTGGGTCTAATTAGCCAATTCAGTTGCTACCCAGCCTCTGCTTGAATCCATTAACTGAAATGGAAGCACAACCATTCTTGATAACTGACATATTGTTCAACTGTTACTATTGTTATTTTGAAATTTTGAAATTTTATAAAATGATTATGGATTGGAGAGTAAAAAAAAATCTTTGAAAAAATGCTGCAGCAAATCAGGAGGGCTACTTATAAGTGAAATCCCAAGAAGTTGAGTTCAATTCAAAGAACATTTTACTTTTATATTTACATTATTAACAGTGGCATTGGCAACGCTATTATAACAGGTGTTAGGGAATCCATGACACTTCTAGGTGACATTTCCAAAAGCCACAAAATATTTTTTTAATTTAAAAAATTATTTAAATTTTGTACTTCAGTATTTTCAGTATTTAGTATTTCAGATTACAACTCATAAAACCTTGGAGTAAGGATGCTGACATTTCATGTAAAATCATGTGATAAAACCCAGCTTCTTTCTAAGATAGCTGGTCTAACTTGAAAAAAAGGGCCATTCCAAGCCACTACAGTTAAAATAGTGTTACTTGCAAGACAAGTGAGCTATGTCACACTAAATGTGATGAATACTTATAAGAATCCAAGAGTTCATAGAGATAATGGGAAGACTTGTCAGGATTCCTAGATATGGTATCTGCTCTTTCTCTGAACTGCAATTGTTAGAATTGTCTGAGGAAAAAGAAAACAGTTGGCTGTAAAACTAGTCTACATCTATATCATGATTAAGTCATTAAATGATGGTTAACCATGTAGTTTAGTTCCACATGATTATGACATAATTACTTTATTAAGAATCTTTTCAAAAGCCCCATATCTAGCCAACAAACATTTAAGTCATTTGAGTAGGTTGTTCAATCCTTTCCTGACTTACTCACAATGAAATTCTTGAAAGTTTAATCAGTGATTTTAATGGAAAATAGATAAGTCAGTGTATATTCATATTTCAACAAGTCAATTTATTTTTATATCTTTTTCTCATCTCCAAGGTTTGTATTAAGATTACATAGAACAAATGCCATGTTTTTTCCTTCATTATTATCTCCCAGCATTCAAGAATTTAGACTGACAAATATACAGCTTTAAAAAATAATATTAAGCAACGTGTATTATGTCCACAGAAATTTCTAACTAAAATACATTACAATTTCATTTGTTGTATATTTCTATTGCATGCATGGTAAAATATTTTGTTTTACATGAATATAAATTAAAATTGTTGGTTGAAAATGCAAAAAAGTAACAAAAAGATTTAACATTTTCTTTTTAAATATGTCTATATCCTGTGTTGTTGTTTACATTTTACATTTTTATATTTTATATATATTGCATATTTCAAATAGTAAGTAAAAATAATTTACTGGAACCCAAATAAATGTGCATTTGAAAAATTATTAGTTCGGCCTGAAAATTCCCCACTGCCATTGGTAAACTTTGTAGATGTTAATAGTAATTGATCATAAACTTCTTTATATAACTGTTATCAAGATTATGTCTATGCAGAGCTTTGTATATTTATGTTGGAATTATAACATTTATACTAATTTATATCTTGCCTTTATTTTTAAAAAATAGCTCAAGGTGGCAAATATCCTTATACTCCTTCCTCCTCCTATTTCCCCCACAACCATTTGAGATGGATTGGGCTGAGAGAGAGAGTGACTGGCCCAAAGTCATCCAGCTGGCTTTCATGCCTAATGCAGGACTAGAACTCACAATCTCATTTTTTCTAGCCTGGTGCCTTAACAACTAGATCAAACCATCTGTTATATAGAATATCTAAATAGAGGCATAGTCTATTATTGATCGTTGCCCTAACATTCTCCAAATGTTCTTTCTTTCTCATTCCAAATTAAATCTTTGCCAAATATTTTGGTGTGAGGAGGCTTTTGATGAGGGTATCCCCTTCATCTGGATTACAACTTTTTCATCACCTTCTAATTTCAGCTCTCATTTCTTTCAAGCATCATGAGACTCTTCTCCTATAATTTTCTATTATTTACATCTTCCCAATTGTTTATCTTTGTTGATAATCTACATTGGGGTGTTGTAGGGAATAAGATGGCAACTTGTTTACTTCTTTAGTGCTGTTCAATGTCTCCCAGATGTTTACTATATTTTGTCTTATATGTACATGTTTAAAGGAGCCAGCCACTCAATATTCACCTTAGTAGTATTCGGGAGTTAAGCCTGAACAATAACCCATGTAAAGAGGGACAGACCTACACCACATGAATATCATGCCCAACCTTCCTATCATGAACAGCCCCAAATGATGGTTACTGAACACATGTTTTGAAAGAGAATCAATTTTCTCCCTGTATAATTGATGCCACTATCATGATGATCTCCCTATGATGAAGCTTTTTTTCCATGATGTATAGGTAATCCTCAGCTTATGGCCACAATTGGAACCAGAACTTCTATTGCTAAGCAATGCAGTTAAGTGTATAACACCCAATTTTATGTCCATTTTTGCCACCATTGTTAAGTGAATGACGGCAGTTGTTATGTGAATCATATGGTTATTAAACAAATCCAGCTTCCCCCTTGACTTTGCTTGTTGGGAACCAGCTGGGAAGGTCAGAAATGGTGATCCCATGATCCTAGGTGCTGCAACCATTATAAATATATGTCTGTTGTCAAGAACCCAAATTTTGATCATTTAACTATGGGGATGCTGCAATGGTTGCAAAGGCAAGAATTAGCCATAAATCATTTTTTTTTCAGTTCCTTGTAACTTCAAACAGGTTGCTAAACAGATGACTTTAAGTTGTGAACTACCTGTAGCCATCCTGCAATTTAAAGCCATTAATTTGTATCCCTGAACTATGTGGTCACAGAGAGCAGATTTTAATCTGCTATGGCATTCTTTGTGATAACATATCCCCACAAATCTCTCTTCTTAAGTATAAATCTTCTCAACTATTGAATACTTCCTTCTATGACTTTTAATTCCATGGTCATCCTCATTGGTCTTCACTGAACCTGCTTCTTAAAGTATGGTGCTTACAACTGAACATAACACTGACAGGGGTCTGACCAATGCAGAATAAAATGCATTATTTTGAAATGATGCTTCTAATGATGCAGCCTAAAATGTTATTTGTCTTTTCTCTAGTCACTTTATACAGATAATCCATTTTCAGTTTCTTCCAAAATCTTTTTCATGACAAAAGATTGAAAATCGTTCTCAAGACAGATATTTCTCCTTACTATACTTTTTTTTTACTTGTTTCCTATATAAAGAACTTCACATTTGTTTTTGTGCACCCTATGTACTGCATCCACTTTTTTCCATTAAATTGTTTGTAAATGTACTTCGGATGTTTCCATTTGTTTCTTATTCCCATTATCATGCTACCATTGACTTGAAATGAATCCTATTTATCATTGCCAAAGGGTTTAGTAAAATATTTCATTACAGTACCCAAACACTGCCTTAAATTTATTTTATTTATTTATTTATTTTTACATTTATATACCGCCCCATTCCGAAGACTCGGGGCGGTTTACAGCT